>WEIT01021370.1:208737-354107 GCA_013389985.1 Dryoscopus gambensis
AATATGCACAAGCCATTCACAATGCATCCCAGTTCACTGAAGCTGCACAGAATATTTATTCTTATATATCATGGTCCACTTGAGGGTGTCCCTTTTTGTTGCAGAGGGGTTGAACCAGATGACCTTTAAATGTCCCTTCCAGCCCAAACTATGCTGTGATTTTGCCTGAAGAGCTCCTAGGTGCTTTTGTTAGCATAACGAAATTTCTATGCATACATGGAATCTAAAAGAGAAGCATTTACTCTTTATATTTTAATAGGGGGTTTGTAGAAACATGAGAAAACTCAACATTTTTGAACATTTACAGAATTGATTGCTTAGCTGTCAAGCACATGCCAGTGAAACTCAGTGACAACTCCATATCAGAGGCAGCCAAAAAGTTTATATCGAAACAACATTTTGTACAGTCAGTAGTGGGAAATTTGAAGAGTGTCTTTCCAAGAAGTTATTTAAAAAGGGAGATTTTCTCCCTACCCCCAAAGTTTATGACAGCTTTAAACAATTCTTAAGTCCAACAGCTTCTTGAGAAATTTGAGAAAAAGAACTGGCAGCTTCGAAGAAAGACTTTTTGGAACAAATTACGATCGCCTCATTAGACACCGAGCCGCTTGTCACCCACACACCAGATGAAGTGCAGCTCTCTGTTTACACGGCAATGGCAAGTGGCAGCATGAGTGTGAGTAACGCCACCGCGGGCTGTTGCTGAGTGTTGTGGAACACCAGTTGTCTCCCAGTTGGTAGGAAGAGGTGCAGTGAGCTCACTTGTCCTAACAATAACTAAACCACGCCAGTTCACTCAATGACCCTCACACGGTGATGGTTTGTCTTTATAAGTCAGGGTTAAATTTTAATCTACGTTTATGGGACACCACATTCCTGTTCCTCAAACCTCGGAGCTCACCATGTTTCAGGCTGCCTTCCCAGCATCCAAGTAGAGCCATGTAAACATAGAACTGAAATTTACAGTCAGCAATGTTATAAAACAATTAAAATACAGCTCTATAAAGTAAATTCAATTATTAGATGCATTTAACAATCTCACATAGATACAGAGAACTCAACATCATCATTTACTTATGTTCCTGGTACCCAGTGAAACTTAATTGGGTATAGCTACAGAGATTTCAGCTAGATATCAAAACAATTAATACTAGGATGTAAAAATAGATAAATTACTGTTCATAAAAGAAATGTAATTACTAATGGACAAGAAGTAATGAACTGCGGAGTGCATCCAGTTCAAGAAGGATTCTGCGATATTTCCTGCAAATATGCCTATAGCCATTAAATATATATGATATTCAAAAACATTTTCAAATTACTAACTCCATACACAAGTTTATCTTCTTCCCCAAAGCACTTTGTATTTAATTGAGCCCTTGGGTTCATAATCACTTTTAATTTATTATTGATATGTAAAACCAACACACTTCACCAGTGGACAAATGCTTTAAAATGCAATCTACTGATGCACAAACCTGATTTAGTTATTTACTGTGGAAATAAAAGTAAAATAGAAATGTGTATAGTGCATCACTTGACATTTTAAATTAGCCCAAGCAAAGGAGTCTTTCAGAATTATTAGAAGTAATGATTTTGCTTTGGCTAGAGCTGGGCATGACAGTCTATCAATCTTTTCCACCCATAATTCTCATTTACAAAACTTTATGGTCCTTATTGGGTCTGAGTTCATTTAAACTTTTCCTGGGGCAAAATTCCCTTTAACTTCAATGAGCATTTTATTTGAAGAGACAGTGAAATATTTAAAGACCTGGTCCTGCAAGCCTAGGAATAACATCTTTTTCATCTCTATTCTATTCATTCAAGAGCAGGTGAGGCATTCAGTGATTCCCAGAGCACACAAACTCTCCAAGTCTCTCTTGCTTTGTGCCAGCAGAAGATAGAAATCAATAACAGTAAAATAATGATGAGGCACTGCATTTATCTGGAAAAGTATGGTGGTGAATAAGACCAACCAGTTCTTCAGCACTGTGTTTGTTTTTCACCCTGCAGACTGTAGGTATACGTGCCTCCAGGGCTAAAGGTCAAACCCCACCACTGGAGCATTCGCTCTTCCCCACGGAATTTTAGGAGTAACTGGTGAAGTACTGATGAGAAGTGGGCTGACAGACATGGTTTGGACTGAAGGCTGGACTGACCTTCTCCCAGATACTGGAAGAAGTTTCTTTGAATGTCTATAATAGGCGCACAACAGTTGACAAGAGACTTTCTTGAGTGGGGATCCATCTAAGCCTCGCTCTGCTGGCAGCACAGCGAGTCCTGGTGGGGGGACACTGTCCCCTGGAAAGCACAGCCTCCAGTGTCTGGTTATGATAAACAGATACCATTACAAAAAATAGAGTGACCTCAAACTCCACCAACCCACACCAGCATGTATTGCTCAAAACAAAATGCATTGATAATGGAAACTGAGGTGAGAAGAAAGGAAAACTGATCTGCTGGAACTGTGTGGTTTCATTTGCAGCAACATTTTTCTCACCTTTAGCAACAAAGCAAAGCTACTCCCAGAACTATTCATTTCACTTCTTTCATCCTCCCTTCCTTTCAGACCCTAGTCTCCCCTACATCAATTATAGAGAAAGCACATTGGATGCATTTCCCAGAAAATTCCCTTACTATCCACCTCTGGCCAGAAAAGGCTGTGGAAAACAAACCCATCCCCAGCAAAAAAAAAAACTGGTACAGCTCAATAATTAAATTTATACTTTGGAATTGTATTCTTTTAGTTTCCATACTGACAGCACTGGTAGGAGTGTCACAAATTCCTGCTGACACTCCAGCTGGCACCGAGGAAAGAGCTGATAAAGTATCAGATGAGGTCCCGCAGCCTGGTAATGCTGGGTGCAGCTCTGAAAGCTGAGCTGTTACCCTGTGTCAGGAGAAGGATCAGGCAGCACATCTGAGCTGTCATTAGGTTTAGCCCCCTGGTTCCCAGCCCTTCAGGGAGAGGATCCTGCCACCCCAAGTGAATGGAGACACCTTTGGTCTGTATCATGACTGGTATAAGCACTAATGGGTTGTACTCAGCTTATCCCACAGAGAAATTTCTTTTCTCCTACAGCATTCTGGACTTCACAGCCAGCAGGAGCTGCAGCTGTAAACAAGGCAGTTACACCATCACGATCACAGAATGGTTTCAGTGGGAAGGAACCCTAAGGATCATCTCGTTCCATCCCTCATGCCATGGGCAGGGACACCCTCCCCTAGACCAGGTTGCTCAAAGCCCCCTCCAGCCTGACTTTGAACACTCCCAGGGATGAGGAGGCGTGAAAGCAATCCTCTATGTCATCTCAAAATCTACACATACCCAAGCAGCTCCAACCTGTCAGGGCCACTATCTTATCTAGTGGACATGTCAGTATTACCATCATTGTGGAGTAGGTGTAGGGGTAATGGTAGGCCAGGTAGCAGACATCATCTTTGTGAGGGAACTTGATGCTGAAGGTGAGTGTGTAGTAGGACCTTCCCCTCACGCCTCCTCCTGCAGCTGCACTGCAGCGGTAGTGGTTCCTGGAAGAAGAGAAAGAGGAAGAATGTAAATGCTTTTCACTTCTAGATGTGCATTTGAAGCAGCCATGGGAAAAATAAGCATTTGGAGAAACATCCACACAGCAGGACACAAAGCCCAGCAGGGAGTTAGGAGGCAGAACTGCACGTGGCAGTGCAGGGCACAGCCAGTCACATGCTGCTGAGGGATGGGAGCAGTTTCCTAGGAAAATAACATCCATTAATGCTTCATTTTGTTAAGATGCAAATAAAGAGGCAGTCAGCTAATAGTAGCTCTATATCAGAGTCCAGACATACTTAAACTATGCGTTCAGCTAAAATTGCTGTAGTTCTTCAGATATCCACATTATCTTGCTCAGAGATGCAGGTTCCTATTCACAGCCCTGAACAATGCCATGAGAAAATACCCTGCAAAAAGCCTGGAGATTTACAAAATATGAATACCCTACCAAACCAATTATTCAGTTCCACCACAGGAAGAAGAGTGATACTTCAGGAATAAAAATAAATAATAAATAGGACATGCATAAAAATATTTCAGATCAATGGCACTCTGCTGAATAGGAAGAGGAGAGTGGGTTTGGGTAGAGACTGGGCATGAAGGCGAAGTGACTTCCTTCGTTTTCCAGTTGTGATGTATCAAAAAATTCCTCTTTGTATCCCTCTTTTTTGAAGACATCAGCCTCTCCCCCTCAGGGACCAGTGAGAACCAACTGCTCCTTAAAAAATGGGGAGCTGAGCTTGGCATGGAAGCCAGGGAACTCTCGAGGCACAAGTCATCTCCCACAGCACCTGCTCAGGGCACGCCCGGGGACAGCAGAGGGGTTCAACCACAGATCCAGATCATCAGACAAGATTGTGGTGCTAAAGCAGGTCTGGGTCCAACCAGCAGGTCAGTTCATGGGTCAGGATCCAGATCAGGTTTTGTGGCAAAGCAGGGACACAGCACAGGGACACAGCAGGGACTGAGCTGAAACCTCACTACCACAGAGCTCTGGGTGAGGCTGGTCAACACTGACAAGGTCTAAGAGGGGACATAAATCCTTGACACTGCCTTCAATAAAACTACAAAATCTTATAGCAAGCTTCTAGTCTAGTGTCAGGACCTGATCTCTTGCAGGACACTTACTCTGACGAAGAGATGACTTCAGGCTGAGTAAGAAAGTTTTCTTCCAGCAGAGATGAAGTGACAAATCACACACTTTAGGGAGAAGCCTCAGAGCAAATTGCATCCATAAGTATGTTTCAAACAATATTTTTCCCACATTGCACCAATTATGCTGTTGCCAAACCTTCTGATTCTGAAGGACTGTGAGGTTTCTTTGACAAATGTTATCATCAATGTTGCATTAAAATGCAAAATAGAAGAGGCAACCAAAAGATGCAATTTCAGCTCCTGAATTTTACAATACTAGTTTATTTTGCTGCTGTTCATTTTTATTCAGAGGGGTGGAGAGAAAAGATAATTATTCTTGTCAAATTCTCCAAAATAATCAGCTCTTTTTCATAAGGGAGACACAATACAATGCTGCTAGGTTTTCACTTGAATTCAGTGGTTAGGAACACGTGGGGTGAGTGATACCGACTGGATCAATAGATAGTGCAGGAACACTGAGTCACAGTGGCAGCCTGAAAAGCCTATGATTTTATTCTCAGCTGAACCCTTTACCCCAGCATTTCCTTTGCAAATAAAGCACCTTAATATTGGACAAAGAGACTCAGAGAGAAAAAAAATTCAAGAAACTCACAAATATGGAAACATGTACTTAGTAGCATTTATATATGCATATCAGTGGATCGAGGGTTAAAGTCTGGTATTTTTTTGAAGTCAGAACAATGACATTTAATACAGTTCCTGTTAATTTTGACAGTGAAGAATAATTAAGAACCATTTCCTGCATAGTGCAGAAGGAAAATGCTCATCTCCATGGCCTCTATTATACTCAGCGCCACTTGGAAGGTTAGATCACCTCATTCATAAAGAGTGGCCACAAAGTGCTGAGTTATTCCAAGTCCTCCCCTCCAAGTTCACATTTGTGGTTAGAGGTGTGGGAGGAAGCAGGTCTTTGCAGGCAGATACTGCCTAAATAGCTCACACAGACACGATTCCCACCTGTCCCTAATACTCCAGAGTAAAGGCTTCTCCCTCTGTAGTCTGTAATTCTGCAGCCAACAGTGCCTCTCTTGCCTGTAATGGCCACTTAACCCAGGGGTTTTGCAGCAGGAAACACCTCTGACCTTGATGCTATGCTGGTAGTTCAGTGTTCCTTACTCCTGCCTGCTCAGACACCATCCCCAGGGTAGGGATGCACAGCGCTCTCACAGCGCTGCTCAGCAGCACATTTCATCCTTGTTCTGAGCATCTCTGCTGTTCCACCTAACTAACCACCCAGAAAAGACATTTCCAGACTTTTGAATCACTTCTTGACACCTGCTTCAATCTACAGCAAGCTATGTGGCAGTAACAAAGTTTACAGGTGGCTTTGGGAGGCTTCAATATTCGTCACTCATGCATTAAAAAGAAAAATCCCCTGTGCGTAAGCAGTGTAAATGATCATGTACTTTTACTGCATATAATCTGGTCTCCTCACAATCCATCATACAAAGCAGGAGCTCTGAATATTTTTAAAAGAAACCTTAAAAATAAAAATAACATTTTTCCTCTGTGCCTCCCTTTCCTCCTACTGCTGTCAAGACAAAATAGCTCTAATGTTTCCTTTTTCCTCCAGCAGATTGATGTTTTTTCGTTCCCCACCACTTTTTCATCACAACACCCTACCCTACCATATCAGCATGGAGCCTGAAGTAACAAGCAAGGAAAAGGAAAGGAAAAAAAGGCTCTGGCAACATCTGGTCCCCACTACATTATTTGTCTTCTCTTTCAAAACCATGTTGAAAGTCTCTCATGCTTTCTAGAAGCTAACACACTGGTTATTGGAAAGAAAAAAAGGAGACCAATGTGTAGTTTTCTCAATGAACATGCAAGCTGTATCTACTGTGCCTTTCAGTCACTTTGTAGTAGGGAAATCACTTTGCTTGCTGCTCTCCCTCAGAAAAAAAATGCACAAGTATTATATTTCCAGCATAGTAGTGATGAAGAGTTAATTAATAATAATTATAATACTACTTATCTTTTACTCTGCCAGATAATTTTTTGAGTTTAAAAAATCTTTTGCAAACACTCTCTAATTAAAACATGCTTCCCCATTTATCTGTTCCATTCTTTGGGTGGCAGATAAGTGACTCTAATTTTCTGCCCTTTGAAGGGGGGGAAACAGACACAGGCAGGTGAAGCAACTTGGACAAAGATGCAGGCAGGAAAGGAGCTGGGTTGTAACTGAGGAATTCAAAAGCGCCAAGTGATTCAGGAACAATATCTCTTGGCCATCTGGTCTTTAGACTTCGTATCTGCAGCATTTAGTGTAGTAAAAAGCACTGTTGGATGATAGAATATAGCATTTTCAGCTTAGACTAAAATGGTCAAAGAAAGTATCAATATCCCTGACTTCTGGGCCACTTCAACACAGAGTGCAAATGGAAAGTAAAATGTTTATTTCTTCTGATCTGCTGATGTATTCCCTTGGTCCAAAAAACTTCCCACCTGGAGTTTGGTGTCCCCATTTTCCATGTCTTGACCTCCTTGCATCTCTAGATGTGGCTATTAACTGCAAGATACTTTGGTAACACCCTAGTTCATACCATAAAAAGCATTATTTAGCAATTTACTGGGCACGGCTGTTATTTTGGGGTCTGCCACATTGGAAAGTGGAAAATGCACAACACAACTTCCTTTTCAAAGGCCAAATCCGTGATAAGGTATTTTTGTTGTCAACATTTCGGGCAGAAGCCCAGTCAAAGCAGAATATTCCCCCAGCCATTGTGCCATTAAGGTGTTCAGTCCTACTGCAAAGGCCAGGTGCTCTCAGAGCGAGACTGATGTCTCACCCTCTCTCAGATGTCATTAGAGCTGAGAAGTGACCTGCTAATGTTATGATGTTTATTTCATCTAATGTGATTATAAAGATGCTGAAAAGAGAAGGCCTAGTTCTGACATCGTTATGATCACTAAACAGCCAAGTTTTTCGTGATGATGTGAGAACAAAACACTCCATGTACCTCATTACTATCTGACCTGACTATTTTCTGAAAAGGCTGGAGGTTAGATAATATGCTTAGAATGAGCCATGAAACCAAAGGCACAAGCACATTGTCACCAATTCAACACTCAGCTGCCATTGTTCCGTAAATAATTTGCCAGAAAGGAATATTATTCAGTGCATAAAAGCTGCCAAGACAGCAAGAGAATTAGATGATCTTATTGTAACTGCAACTGTTTATCATGGGTGTATCCTGTCACTTCACAGAGAGGCAATAAAATAGAGCAGAAGTGTCACTCAGCTACTTTTTGACAAGAGCTCTGCTAATATTCTCCACAACATAAAAACTCTTGTGAGACATACGAGAAAGGTACACAGTGACACAGCTGTGCCACAACATTCATCTTTATGAGTGAACTACCCCATCTTCAGGGAAGATGAATGCCAAAGATCAGCCAGCCTGCTTCACACAGACATCTCACCAAGGAGCTCTTCCTCCCCCTGTCCTTCAAGCTCAGAGGTGTCTCTCAGTAAAGGCCCTGTTGCAAAAGCCATTAAGGGTATCTTTGGGTTCCTTGGTATTTTTGAAAACATATCACTCTTTTCCCATGTTTATTGATAATTCCTGGTTTATTAGTAACTCCTGGTGAAACTAATTAGATGAGGTTCCCTTCAAAATGTGCAACCCCATCTTAGGATACACCTGAGACCGGGGTGAATGGAACGGAAGTGAGCTCTTTGCTCAGAACACTGGCAGTGTGATATCACTGCAGCCATCCCATCTCCTCCTCTTCTGAGACAAAGCCTGAGCAGCCTCAACCACACTGTTTTCGCATTCCTCCCCACTACAATTTCTCATGACTGAGAATCTCTTTTATAATCACTGAAATAAAAACATTAAAGTTTCAGTAGAGGTGCAAATGTATTTACGTGTGTGCTCATGCACATCCTTGTGTATACAAAAATATGTGAGAACCAGGAACGCACAGTAAATGAGAGACAACAACTAGTTATCCTAGATGATTGTGTTGACATATAATTCAATGTACAGCTAGAAAACACAGAATATTCCAAATCAATAAAACTATTCTCTCATATATTCTGAACAAGAATCTGATTACAGGCTTAATTGCACAATCATGGCTTAATCTTGGAAGTCAGCTGCTGCTTAATCACTGCACAATAGCTGCCTTGTTAATGACATGGGAAGCCACTGCAATGGTATCCAGCCTGAAAAGTCTGCCCAACCAGGAGCCCATACTCTGAGAAGTCAGGGATTACAGGCATGTAAAGGGAAGCCACTGCACCACAGTACATGGGCTCTCGAGGTAGAAAAGGTTAAGGTCAGGCGCATGAAGGTCAGCAAAGAGTACTTGAAACAAAATAAAACAGCTACTCAAATTGCTGTAGACAGATGCCAGATTGAGTGAGGATAATCTGTGCCTTCAACCCTGCCCCTCCCCAACCCCCTCCAAAAAATTACAGCAGAAATTGGGACAACTTGGAATTTTCTTCTGAGGCTCTGGCACACTGCAAAACCAGCCTGAAACAACGAACTTGCACAAATATCAGCACTGAGCTTGTCAGGGTTCCTTTACACTGCTGTTGTATATCCAACCCTTTCTTTAGCTCCTCAGCTCCTGTATCTCTTATAAAAGTCAGTGTATGCAACAGAATAACAATGATCCCATCCAGCTCTTTTCTTCCCAGACAGGGGAAAAAGCCAACTACACTACTTCTCCTTTCCTCCTCCTTCCTCCTGGCAAGTGAATTCTGCATATTCCCTGGCATCTAATAGTGAGATCTCACTTGTAGCTGTTTTCTGGAGGTGGAAGCACATAACACATTGAGCCAGCACCAATTTAGAGACATTTGAAATAGAGGGCACTGGTGGTGAGAGACTCATGACATCAGTGCGGTTAACAGGAGAGTGGAGAAAGGAAGGCACAAATTATTCACCAAAAGTGCACTTACTTGTAGTAGCAGATCTCCTGGCCTGCCCGAATCCAGCGAGGCCTGCCCTGGAGAGCCTCCCTCACTGAGTACATGACCAGCTGCATGCCTACAGAAAACAAGACAATTTCAGGTGATGTGACTTCCCTGGCTGGAAAAGACAGGAGTGGGAAGGAAAAGGCTAAACGAGAAGCATCATTATTTTGTCAGTGCTCTGTCTGCTGATAGTTTATGCAGAGTAAATACGTTCCCAAAGCTCTGTGTTTCATTCTGAGACAGCCATGTCTGTACAAAAAGCCCCTCCAGAAGAAATGAGCTGAATGGAGTTTATTAAAAAATAAATTATTCTTCTGGCCTTTGCAAACCATTTTGTTTACAAACAGAGGAAGGGAAAGGAAAGAATATGAATCAAGACATCAACATGATCAGTAATTTGGTTAGTCCAATATTTTATGCTTGGCTGAACTATTATTGAACCCTTAATCCTACCAAAGCATCAGAGATCTGTGGTGTATCCAGAACCCCACCTACAGAAAATAGCAAGCAAAACGAGAAGAAGGTTTTAAACTTCCTATTAGACGTAAATAACACCTATGAGTCATAAATACTGATAACAATAACATCCATCTTTGTACTGCATTATCCCAGAGCATGAACTTCTTCCTGACCTCCAAAATGTTACCATTTCATGCCCTGAGGAGCGAGGCTCTCTCTGGTTCTGAGCTGCGCGTCCATTACTCGCAGCTCCGTGAAGCCAGCCCATCTGCAGGGAGTTTTTGTATCAGTTTCCTTTGCTGTGCACACCTGCGTGCTCTTTAAGGCCGGGTGAGGATGCTGCCCTCCCCAGCAGAGCTCTCTGCACAGGCTGTCCCTGGCGAGGGGCTGAGGGGAGGCTCCTGCCAGCAGCTCCAGTGGACCCAGCACAGCCACAGCTGAGCCCAGCAACGATGCTGGCACCACTTCTGTGAGAGCACATTTAAGAAAGAGAAAAATGCCCTCTTAAGTATTTTCGCATGTTGATAAGTTGCCTCCTGAGCCTTCTCTTGGCTGTTCTTGTGCTGGAGGGAGGTGATGCTTGAAAATCATTAATACTGATGATGTATTTGCATTAGTAGCTGTTCAGCTCCTTTCTCCCTTTGGGTTTGAGTGTTAAACTCTCCAGCACTGTTGGAGCCAGGAAGTATCAGCAGCAATGCCTTTCCAGCTCACCTTTGGCTGTGCTGTGGGGCAGCACTTACTCACCACAGCCAGGAGTAACCTCTGTGTTGCTCTTTTCTGAACCAGTGCTGTGAGTTATGTACAAGAGGCAATTCTGTGTTTGGTACCAGGACATGGCCACCTCGATTTTAAGAGACACAGGCCTTTCTAGATTCCCAGTTGATCAGAGAAGGGATATGCGGCTCAGTGTCTGCAGGGGTCTCAATATCCCTAATGCCAGCTCCTGCCCTTCTCTCTGAGTCCAAAGGACTCACACATGAAACTGTCTCAGAGCAATGGTTGATACTACTCTGCCATCTCGTTTTAATTAAAAAAAATTCAGTTTCTCCTTTCTACTTCCCCTGTGGAAATGTTCAGTTTTAAAAAACAAACTGAAATCAGGGTTCTGATGAAATCCCATTATTTCCCATGGCAGAGCAAGTTAGTGCAAAAGGGGGAAGGAGAGGGATGGAGGCTGTGCCTCCTGTCTTGCTCTACTCCTGGCCACAACTATTTCATTAAATATCCTTTCTGCTGATTTGAAAGTCACACAGTGCCATCTAACCAAGAGCAAAAGGGAAAAATCAAGCCAGACAAGTAACCAGGAGCTGTAAAGAATTGCCACCCAGGGCATTTTGGCACTACATCACAACTGGAGGCTTTTTATCTCAGTGTGGGCAGTAGCCCAGGAAAGTGCAGCGGGAATGTGACAAATAAACAGCATCTCTTACCACTGCTCTGTGTAAATGTTATGCATGTGCTGGAAGGGGTAGTGAGCCTCGCTCAGCCAAGCCAGAAAAGCTGAAGCTTCACTGCCCGCTCGGAGCAGCAGAAGGAACCCACAGAGGAATTGTCTAATAGCCAACTCCATGAACGAGCCATCCAAAAGCAAGCCATGGCTTAGCCTCCCTCCTTACTCCAGATGGTATTTTCACATTTCTCTTCCAAATATATTTTTCACTGCATGCTTAAACATGTGAGTCATGTACAATTTCAGGTACACAAAATGAGATTACGAGTGCTGACAACAGCCAAACTAGCAGATAACAAACAACCTTCCACCAATAATAGCCTGAATCTCTGGCTGTGGAGGTACTAGGGGCTACATCAAGGATTGCATTGTGGTTTAAAACAGGACATCAACATTCCTTCATTTTCAGGCTCCTACCACACACACCCCCCACTGAATTGTTTGGCAGTTCAGGTAAGCAGTATAAGATGACCAAAGAAAGAAATCATTTTCAACTGGGATCTGTATGAATACTTGAACTTCAACCTTAGGGTTAAAGAGTAAATGCCTTTTAATTAATCATATCACTCATCCAACCAGTTTCAAACATACAAGTGACAAGTGATTCCAACTCCTAATGCTGTTTGTTATAGGTACATTGATCCTCAGAGTTGTCCTGGTGATGCTAAAGGCTGTAGCCACAGGGCTTCAGAGGAATGAAAAGTCTAATGTTATGGACTTATTAAACATTCCGAGTCAGGTCTTGAGCTGGTGTAAATTAACAGAGCTCCATGGAAACAAACCAAAAAAAATCCCCAGCCTATGCCAGCTAAGAATTCAATCCACAGTCTCCTTGCAGAATAAATGATTTCTCTTCTAAAATGGGTATTGAAAGCTGAGATTTGCCGCGCCTGTTTCTGAGCAATACTGACTTCCTTCTGAACCATGACAGGAGCTCAAAGACTGCAGGGAACAGAATTTTTTATCATCATTAATATCAACAGAAATTTCAGTAGGTCTGAAGATGTCTTACTAGATAAAACCAAAGAATCATGAATATTTGTTTGAGGATTATCACATTTATTTAAATCTTAGAAGTACTTTCCAATCCTATGCTGCTCATTCGGTTCCAACAGATTGTCTTTCCCCCCAGCTCTCCCAACCCCAGTGCTATTCTTCCTCGGTTCTGGTCTATAAACACAACAGTGACATTTATTTCCCCCCACAAATCCTCTCCCAGGTCTCAATATCCAGTTTGCTCCACAGTCCTCCTGAGGATAGACAAAGGTTCCTTGACAAATCTAAAGTGACTTTTTCAGTGGATTTCAGGGCAGATAAGATTGAATTTACAGTCTCCCTTAAACTTATAGACATGGAGAGTCAGAAACCTTTATGGCATTAAAAAGATATTCTTGTGAAGAGAAGGCTACCCCAATTCCCCAAAGACTCATACCATAATTAAACTGGCTGTTGAGCTTCTCACAGTTGATGATGTTGAAGCGATAGGGAACTGCCGACTTCATGTCACAGACCTCGAAGTAGAACCACTGGTGGTGCTGGTTGCTGTTCACATCCGCATTCATAATTAGGTCATACTCAAACCTGTAAAGAACGAAAAAATAATGAAAGTGGTGGCCATAAACACCTCCTGTCTGCCACTGAACGTGCTGACAGCAGGCTATGCAGTCAAAATGATTGATATTTTGTGAGCATCACCATCAAACGCCATTAAGTACTCACACTCTAATAGTCAAAACATTTTGAGCTCTGTTTTCTTAATCACGTTCCTTCCATGACATCCAGGTGTTAGAAGGCGTAATAAGCTCCACATCATCTAACCTGCTTCCCTGGGTGACCCTTTCCAAACCCAGGAGAAGGCTGCCATTCCACGCTGTGGTCAGAGCAGGAGGCAGGCTGGCACAGGCCTGCTGCAGGGGTACTTACTCACGCACTTGGATCGCCTTCCGAAGGTTTCCCGACTCAAACTTGGAGAAAAATGTCAGACAGCCTGGAGCACCTGGGCTTGAGCCACTGCTGTAAAGCAAAGCAAGGACACTTGCAGCAGGTTGCTTCAAAGATAAGCTCTCCCCAGCACCTTTTCTATGCCAAAATAGGTTTTAATAATTTTTTAATAAGCAAGACCCTGGGAAGGAGGAGGAGGTGAACAAATCCATAACCTTCCTATCTAGTGCAGCTTTTCTCTCTACTCTTGCTTAGTAACTCTAAATCACATCTTTCCTTTTCCCAGGAGTCTCTTTCATTGCTGTCCATATTTGCTTTCTTTATTCCAGTTACTTTCCCACTGGACTATTCCTATTATTTTGTGAATAGCAGAAGGCACCTTTATACAATTATTCTATGTTTACTCTTCTCTCATCTATAGTTTCCTTCTCCAACTGTTTAGAAACCCTTAAATCAACCCTAAGCAACTTCATAACTTTCTCCACCTCAAACTTTCACCTCTCTTTTACACCAAAGAATGTTCTCCAAGTCACTCATCCTTCCTATGAATGCAATTTCTTTAAATATGGCACCCTCTCAGCTGCCTGGTGCTACATCATCTCACAGACTACAGCTGAGCACTTAAAGCAGTTCACAAGGCCAGATGTTTAGGGTTTTTATTCAGAAGCGTTGTGTGAGTGCCACACTTATGAAACAGGGTGGATCTACAACCTGTGACACTGGCTGTGCAGACACTCACCGGGAAATGCTGCTTCAGGGCATGGAAAAACTGGATTCATAGATACAATTCCCAGTATTGGTCTGCACACCTCTGTTCCAAATCACTGCATGCAATGCAGAAATATCCAGGCACAACCTACAGTCTACTTGAGGTATGAATTTTCTTGTTCTGTCTAGAAGTTTTGATGCTCTCCTGCTCCAATGACTTCCACAACAAATCCTTTCCCTGGAGTCACCTACAAGGAATTCATCCCTCCTGGATATTTTCTCTGTTAGGCCTTTGCCTCCTGTGTTACTACTTCTTTGCCTTTATCAGAATTGATCAAGTAAACTGAGGTCACTGACAGCACTAACAGTGCCCCTGGTTGCAGCATTCAATTTAAGTGACCCACCTGGGATCATCTAGATCAAACACAGTTCTTCCTATCACATCCCCCGGCTGGATTAGGCGGCGAACATCGTCAAGGACTTTGTCCCTAGGAAAAAGAAAGCAGCAAATCTTAATGACACTGTGAGAAATATGGATATAGAGTATTCTTCTCAAAGAAATACAAAGAGTCTTAGGAAATTATTTTTAAGGACTGGCAAGAAAGGACTTCCGTGTTCTAATTCCAGTGGACTATTTTTCCCCATCGTGAGAACACCTCTGCTCTATCCCCACTATAACGAGCTGCCTTTAGGGTTAAATGACTGATTCTGCAAAATTTTTTATTCAGTACTGGATTGTGTCAAATTTGATTTATCCCCAGTTCTTCCCACTCAATTCCAACCCCTAAGTGGCCATTCTTACCCTGTGAGGAAATATCTGCCATAACTTGGAAGCCTACTAGTCTGACTCATAGTGAATATTGACTCTAAGTCAAGCTGATTTCTACTCATTATTAAACAGAGCTTCTCTGATCCCTGAAGATGATCAAATGTAGAATACCAGATTTTCCTCCTGACCTTTGAAGCAATCACATTATGCCTTGAAGCATGATATGATTAGTCCCATTTTAGCTGTAGAGTTACACATGTTGTTGTAGCCATAAAAGCAGAGCTTTTAGAGCAACAGTGCAAGAAGATGGTAGAGTGATTTTCCCTCTAAATAAGATTTCTAGCTTATATATTTACTGCAGAAAGAATCATTCTCTCTAGCATCAGAAATCAGTGGTCTTCACAAATGCCATTTGATTCGTGTTGATCAACTCTAAAGTTTGGCATAGAATCCACCATCTTTACTGCCTGCTAATAATCCCCTATACCACTGAAAAAGAAATGTAAAGTCCTTGCAAATAGCCCTACTTGGAACAAAAACCCCTGTAATTATAAGAGCTTTCTCTCCCAGCATGACTTCAAAACACAACCTCCCACACAACTGAGCACCTAAATAACGAGAGGCCCTTCCTGAGAGGACAGATAGGATTTTCCCTGAAAGAACCAGAGGGGACCAATGCTGCAAGCACTAAAGGTGCCTGAATAAAGATTGAATAAAGATTGAAGGTAAAAAAATATCCCAAAAGGGCACAGAGGCTTCTCCATCTCTAAAATGGACTTGCTCTCCTTTGTGTTCTAACAAGGTCACGGATTCACAACTTATCCATCTTATAGTCCCATCATAAATATAGGTATAGTGATGAACTTATCAATTTATCAATTGAGGCAAATCATTGGGTAGGCAAAAAATTTGTTCTATAACTTCCTAAGACATTCAGAGATGTTGGAGTCAGACCCTACATAAGCCAGTTTTGAGCCCAAGAGCTCTCAGTGTGGTCATTACATTAAAGCACAATCACCTTTGGACCCCATGCTTGCGCTCCAACACGGGCTTGCTGTAAGGAGGTGGCTGGTGACCCCAGAAATCCGGGAATGCCAGGTCTCTGTAGCCTGGGATGGACTTCACACATTTGGCCCTGGCTGCATAGAAATGAGGGCTGTGGAATGGGATATCCCCTAGGTGTTTCTCCAGAAGATTTCTAACCATATCCGAGTTCTCCAGCCTCCCTTCAGGACCACTGATTGACGACTCACAGTGAGGGTAAAACATTTTTTTGTACCAAGCAGCATCTTTTGGGAGAGGGCACAAAGCAAACACATGACTCCTGGATGGATCTTCCTCCTTACAGAAGTCTTTATCCTGGGCTTCTTCAGCAATGTCTCTCTTTTCATCATTCTTATTCCATATGCATTCCTCCTCCTTTCTCCAGCTCTGCAATGGGACTTTGAAATCCTGTTCCCCTGGATCTGGTCCCATCTCTGTGACACTTCGGTTTCTCCATCTGCAGTTTGGATGTTTCACAGAAGCAGCACTTGGAATGAAAAGAGTGGGAGCAGAGAGAAGACTCTCAGTCTTCTCCTTCAAGCTCTTCTTTTCCTCAGATTCAAATTCAAGCTCCTTTAAATTTAAAAAGCAGAAGAAATTAAAAGAAACTACAGACAGATTGTACCTCCTTCCAGAGGAAATCTTTCAAGGAGGAAAAGAGGAAATATTTACACATCTCCCAAAACTGTACTCAACCATTAAAACAGCCAGAGCAAAATCAGTGCATGGACCACCTGCCAGCATTTCTCTATCCACAAAGCTGTTTCAACAGAAATCCTTGGAAACCAAAAGTATCCGATTGGAGATGACTCAACCAAAACCAATCATTCAAACAAAGAAGGGAAGATACTTTGCAAAGCATTTTTTTAAAAAAGTAAACGTTACAGGAAGGTAAAGGTGGCCAATCTGTCATGCAAAGCTTCACCCCACCTTCATGCAGGAGTATGATTTAATACCATTTGGCTATTTATGGTCACAATCAATATCACAACATTGTTAGTACAGGAGATACATTTATCCAGTGATCTTTTTCAGGTTCATATTTGGAACAATTTTCAGCTCTCCAAATTCCAAAACTTGTAATGAGGGTAATATTCCTTATTATTTTGTCCCAAACATCACTAGAAAAAAAACGATTTGAACTGTTCATTTCACTCAGAGGCAGTGCAATCTTCTCCTCTTCCTTCCAACCACTAGTTGACAGTATTTATTTTTCACATCTCATTCCGATCCTGATATTGCTGTTGAAATTGCCAGCAAGGATACAAATTATCTGACAGATTTCTCATGTGGCAATTGATTCAACAGTGCTTACTTAATCTACACCCAGACAAATGTGCATCAAACATCATTCCTTTTATCACTCACAATTCACACAAATAAACTACTGCAAAAAGTCATAATCCTTGGCTTTCCAGTCCTTACAGGTTCACTTTTGAAATAGCCCTGTCTAGTTATTACTTGTCAATACTCCCTTTCAAGTATTTCTTAAATTCTGAAATATTCCCAAATAAAGGAAACTGCGCTATGATCATACCTGAAATTTCTGGGAAAGTTCTGCACATAATGCTTCATATTGTCCAAGGTCATCTTCTGGCCGGTCAAGCACTGGCCTTGACCTCAATTTATTCACGTCTGTCTCCAAGTCATAATCCTACAAAAGCAGAATTAGAAAAGCACATGTATTACCCCTGCCCCATGAGATGATCTCAACCATCAGTGAATTGAGGATAAGAACAGTATCTGAAACTTTCACAGTCAAAAGCTCCTGTGTATTAATGTGCAGCCTCACCCATGTCAGATGTGAGAACCAAAGCCAAACTGTGTCAAGCATTCAGCTATTGCATTAAAAAAAAATAAAACAAACCCACAAACAGGAAAAGTTGGAGCAAGAGGAAAGGATGGAGACGTGGCATTGATGACTGGGCATTACATTACAGCATTATTCAAATAATTCAATATGTCTGTGTCTTACCAAATGCCATCAGTGAGATTATTTGCTCCTGACAAACAGACTCCTTTCCAAAGCTGTTATAAAAAGAATAAAGTACAATTGCCTGAATGCACCAGTGTCCATGGCATTTAAACCCTGAGCCACACTTGGGTCACAAAGCAGAGTCTGAAGTGTTGTTTGGGCCGAGATGAAAAGGCAGTGAAGACCTGCAAGGAGCATGAGATCAGTTGCAAAGGATTTGCCACTGAGAGCATACTGATGCATATGTAGCTTCAAATTTGCTGAAGGTTTGGATGGAAAAGAATACATGGTTGATGTGGTGATTTTTATTTCCGTAGAACTGTCTGAACAGCTCCTGATGGAGGCATAGAGCCAAGTTTCAGTTTGGTTGGCATTGCTAGCATGCATGGATATGTTTTATGTAGCTGTGAAAATGTTTGTAAATCACATCAATACCAGGAAAAATTGTGCAAAAGATCTCATACACACACACAAAAAAGAGGTAATCTGAAAGTTCATTATCCATTCCCTGCTTGCTTTCCCTTTAGCAAGGTTTTTTACAGGAGATATATGACCAGCAAACCAGACAAACAGTATTTAAACTCATATTCTGAATAAGCTCTTAGGCAAAAAACCCCACAAAACTGCTTACATCTACTTGGTAAATCCTTATGAATAATGAAATAGTTCAGAAGCATAGAGGAGCTGTTACTGAATGAATAACTAATTAAAGAAGGAGATAAATCCACTATGAGCCTCATTCCTAATGAGCATCCTGACGAGCTCTAATATTCAGATAAAAACAGCCAGACAGGGGCAAGTTAGGACACCCAGATAATGTGTGGGGGGTTTTCAACTTCCTTTTTTCATTGGGTGACATATGTTTAATATTTGAGGAGAAAAAGACAGGGCAAGTAATGAGAACTCCCTTTCACAGAAGTCTCAATCATTTCTAATTAGACTGTATTTGCAACTTCATTTCTTTAATTTGCTTTCCCAAGCCACTTTACGTGGATAAGACTTAGCAACATTCACTACTTCACATTTGCATATGAGCTTGTTTGTATTTTCACAACAAAAAAGTTTGCACCCTCATCTTCAGCTGGTAGAAGTTTTTTTTGCCAGTTAGGTCACGGCAGGGAGACTGCTAAGGGAGAATATAGAGAAGTATTGAATAATTCATTGTATTATTTGTCTCTGTGCAGCAGCAAATAAAGAAGGAATATAGGCTCAAATGCCCCAGCTGTGGCTTAAAAGAACTAACCTTTTCCTTAGGGTAGGTGCACAGCCCAAATATGCTCTGATATGGGAATAAAGAAAGGGTTAGCCTTTCCTAGATGATAAATCAATTTTCCCTAAGTGCCATTTTCCTGACATATGCCTAGTGGATCAAAGATCCACCATTTATCCCTGACTGTGTACGTGATTCTGGGCAGTCTCTGTGCAGGAACAGAGAAGTCACCAAACCCCCTCCACCCTGGGTGACAAGCATGAGAATGAATAAAATAAATGCAGGGCACTTTTTAGTGAAAGCCAGTGCATTCTCTTTTCCTTCTTTCAAGTATCCTCCTATTATCCATGAAGTGTCTTCACGTGGGACCACGTGCACCTCTACATTCTCTGCTTGGATGGTCTTTCAGGGTGTCAAAATGGACAACGAGAAGTGTTACTTTCCAGTATGTAGATAATTATGGGAAGTATGGCTCATATACCTACTTCCTCTTTACCCTCCACATCCTCATTATCCCGGTCTGTTTCAGCCTCTTCCTCTGCTTCACTTTCACTGTCACCTGCAGAAGTAGCAAAGAGGCAGAGACAAAGGTGTTCAACCTAATATCCCTCTCGTACCCTGCAGAGAAATACGTGTCAACTCTTCTACGTGTGCCACACAGTCCACAACCCACCACAAGCCCGATTAAAGCAAATCCCATTTGTTAATCTCGTATAAATGAATTTGGCACTAATTCACCCAGTTTTTAAAGCTCTGTTCTCTTGGACTCAAGCACTGCCTTTCAAAACCATGACAAATGTCCCCATGATATGGATCCAACTCATTTTACAAAGCAATACAGAGATTTTCTGCTTGGCTGCAATGATATTACAGGATGCTCTTAATCTGTATTATCTAGATTAGGGTGTTTTACTGCTATGATTGTTATAGTATTTCAGCATCTTCCACACAAAATTGAGTGCAGCAAAAATTGCTTCTGTGTGTCATGGAGCCTTTTCTGCAGAGCAGCTATCCTGCCTGTGCTTGAGTTGTGCTTTCCAGCAAGAGCTGCCATCTTTTACTCGTGCAGCATGGCTCCTATCTGCTTTTACTTTAGAAAGGGAGAAGAGTAATAATTCTTGCAATTCTTTACTGAGAAAGCTGCAGGGCAGTTTTTTTACCCCCCCAAGCAGCCAATGCACAGGCACAATTATGTTTCCCTCTGTTACTGGGGAGCAATGGAATCTCCAGCCTCTGCTATACCCACTCTGCTCCATTATTTTTTGGATAATAGGAGAATTTCTTTTCCTTTTCCTTGCTCCTTTCTGTCTTCTCTCATTTATTCTCCAAACAGATTCTCCCAGCTTCAAGAAGACCTGGGAGTAATTTCTTCCCCACTGAGTGACATTGTAGGTTATCAGATTAATTTTAACTGTAAACCTCAGGACTACGCCAAGTCTCCCTTCCCCAGATCCCACACTTAATTCTCATGTCATGCTCCTTTTCCTCCTACTGAACTCACCCTTCAGCCATTTACCTTCAGATCCCTCACACAGAGGCTCAGCCTTGACATTCCCGGGAAGAGGGAAGGAATAGGAACTTCTTACAGCCACCACAGGCAGACACGCCTTGGGGTAGCACTTTCGCAGAATATGAATTGCAGTAGTTATGATAGGATCCAGATTTTTACAAGATAAACAGTCCTAGAGACAAAGGAGAACAACATTAAGAATAGTGTCTTACAGCAGTCCTCCCTGTCACACACAATCCCCCAGAGCAGAGCTGCTCTCCTGGTGAGAACATAATTCCTTTTACCACCCAGGATTCACACCCATAAACTACAGCAGAAAGTCATAATCTTGGTTTTCCAGTCCTATAAGATGTACAGGTTTACTCTTGCAATAGTCTTGTCTGGCTATCACTTTGTAATACTCCTTTTCAAGTATTTCCTAAATTGTGGAATATTCACAAATAAAGGAAACTTCTCTGTGAACATAACAGAAAATCATGGGAAAGTTCTGGACACATTGCTTCACATTGTTCACATTACTTCTCCTTCTTTTTATCACTAAAGAAATATGACTGGAACAGCAAGACCTCAAGTTCCTGCAGTCAGTGCATCTCTTACAGACATACAGGCCAGCACGGACCTCAGGGGACTTCCATCCCTGCACATCGTTTGGGAGACACAGAATCTGAGCTCTGCTCCAAGACATTGGAGTCTGGCTATATTGAAAGAAGCTAACGCAGGTGACAGTGGCACTGAAGCAATGTGGTTTTTAATATGGATTAAAAAATGCTTTGTGGAGCCCATGTGTGTGTTTTGGCTGCCAAAACATGCCAAAATCTGTGCTTCTGCACCTTCAGCACAATTATATCATGCCAAAACTCACAGAGATAAAGTAACACAGTTAACACCACTATTCCAGTGTATTCAGGGTACACAAGGTATTTTCAAAGAGCATTCCCACTGTACTCTATTCTCCGTGGTTAAACACTAGGCCCAAGAGCTATTTTGAAAGATCACTATATATTACCTGGTCACAAAAGAATTAATAATTGCAGTATCCCACAATTCCTGCTGCTATGATCCAGACCAGGAAATGGAAAAGTAAGGATTTTTTAGAGCCCAGGTGTACTTTGAAGACACAGAATAACTTGTATTTTTGTTGTACTGTTATGCAAGTGAACTCCTTAAACTTTTGTTGCAAAGAAAACAAACCAAAATCCCCACAGACCTAAAAGCAAAGACCCCTTGCGACATCACAGAAGTGATGTATATCTTCATACATCATAGTGTATGTCTTCAAAATGACAGAGTCGGGGAGTTTGGATAAAGGAATGATAGTGCTGCACAAAGGTGAAGTTGTTTAAAACCAATGGGTGCAATTCTCGGAAAGCCCAGCCCTTGGATTTGCCTGAATCCAGCACATCCAAAGCACAGCCTCCATCAGAGTGACTGAGTCACAAGTGCAGTATCCTACCCAAATTCACAATTTTCACTCTGCCTCTCAGCATGTTCTCTTCAGTGGCTTGGAACTAAGACTGAGCTCATCAGAACAGGAATGCAACTTTAGTAAGCAGCATGAATGCGCTATAAGGCAAAAGAGAAATATCACAATACATTCTACTACCATTTCATCATTTTACGTCCCTGCAGCAGAGATAAAATGAAACAACCAAGAGGGCAGAATAGCTACTTCGTGCCACTGTCTGACAGCCCATAGTTAGGATTTGGGCTGGGCAAAAAAACCCAAACAATCCAAACACTCAGCAGATCCAGCCAGAGGGCCAAAAGAACATAAAACGACCACTGGAACACAGGTCCTGCCTGACTAACCTGATTTCCTTCCAGGAAAAGGTGACACTCTAGTGGTGGACGTGACAGTGCTAGGTTAATGACCTGATTCAGTCTTAAAGGCCTTTTCCAATCTAAATGATTCTGTGATTATAAAGTACTTTATTATAACTGGGAACAGGAAAATGGCTGTATTGGGGTTCTTTCGGTTGTACAGGATTTTACAATGTTTTCTCATGTATGATTGAATGGCATTATAAGATTCAGTGGGATTAACCAGGATTCCTGTAGGGAGGCTAGGAAAAAATCATCTAAAGCTGACATGCTTACAAGACTCACTACAAGAATTTTAATATGTATTTCTAGTTCTCTGGCTGTTTGGAACTAGGGAGAGAGAAAAAATTATGAAAGCATCTCTGAGGAAAGTTTTATTATGGGTAGAGCAAACACCAAGGAGAACTGGTTTCTATTTCTGTTTCAATTTACTCACTCCTTCATATGGTTGCCTTTGTTTGCTTGTTATTAAAGGAAAGATTAGGAAAGTTTGCTACATGTGGGAACAGGCTAATATTCTTAACAGTCTACTAGTTTAGTTTACTAAAACTGTTCTGGTTTTGCTAAAATGGTGGGCACAGGACTGTTTAATTGCCTGCCTTGGGGACAATCATCTTAATTCACTGCCAAGTGAATTTAAATAGTGAAGAACAAGACGTGTTCATCCAGACAATGAACTTCCACACTTGGAGTTACTCAATGAGGCTATCTGAAAGTCATATTTTTCTTTGCAGCAAATTAGCTCGCAAGTACAAACAAGCCTTCAGATACCTTAGAGGGAATTTGTGGGACTGTTTTCATTACTGCTCATAAAGTGCTCTCAGATTCCAAGGTAGCACTGCTTACAAATGACTGAAAGTTGTTACATCAGTGTTTTGGAAAAGCCCTTTTTACTGACAGGTAGGAAGCAGACAGGAGACTGCTTTGTATGTGTGTAAGCGATCCCATTTATTTTGTGGTGGGATAATGTGAGTGAGGGAAGAGTAAATCCCTAGCTCAGAAAAACTCATGTAAGGCTAACCCAAATTCAGATCTGCTTTTTAATCTCCACACTCATTCTTTTCTCCACTGAACCTGGAATAGACCAGATATTATGGTATGTTATATACAGAACAAAAAGGAGGTTTCAATATGACAGTAAGACAAAAAATAGTGATGCTAATGGATGCTCCTACTGGTAAACACAGAGTGGAATATAGGATAATATTATCCTAGAGTAGTACAGGAAGGTTGAAGAGAAACAAGGCAAGTTTAAGAAACCAGATGGAAAAGTGATAAAATAACAAGATAATGTTCCATGCAGCATCTCTCCTAAAGCAGATACAAGCCTGTTTTCTTGTCTCAGAGTAGGCAGCTCTGTCACTGCACACAAAACCAGCAAGTGCTAATGTGAATACCCCATTTAACTGTCAGGAAAATCTAAGTGCAGCTAGGAAAAAGGAATGGGAACAGAAAGTACCTCCTTTCCATGAATGATTTTATTATCTAAAATTATTTTTTATTCTAGGTAGAAGTAGAACTCAAAATATCTCTAGATTCCCCTAAAATATCTCTAAACTCTCCTCAAACAGAATACCAGCCACTTCTAATCTGTGTGAGGTGAGTTTTTGAACTATTGGCTCTTCCTGTAAGGACATAAGCTTAAGGGCTATTAAAAGCTCAGGTGTTTTATCTGTCCATCAACCCAGACAATAGGCAGCCAGAGAGGTTTCAACTGAAAACCAGCCTTGTAAATAGGATTTCCACTGGAGTTTAAAACAAACCTATCTTGGCAAAATGGTTTTCATTTCAATAAATATATGTGTATAAAGAAGAAAAGAAGAAAAAAGTTTAAAAGATTCAGCAGAACTTTTCTAGCCAGATTTTAACACCTTAAAAGTCTCATTAGCTGCTCAGAGTTTGGTCCAGGTTAATCCCCATAGCCAGCAAATTCCCTAAAGGCACCAAAATACTGTCCACACACAGAGTCATTGCTTTCCCAGTCAGGAGTGGTTCATCTTGTCCTGTGTTCATCTGTTTTCTCTCTTGCTACAGCCTGTTGTCCGTCTCAGGAGACAAGATTTCCCATCTTTCTATCACAAAAATTATGAAGATTTTCATGGCAGCAGCAGCCTCCACCTCAGGTCAGAGTAGGGAAGAGCACGAGTGAGACCTCCTAGGGCTGCCAGACTCCTGCCAACACTTCATGTCTTGCAAGACTGACAATATCCCAAAGAAGCAGAGAGAGAATATTGAGCTTTGAATTTATTAACCTTGGTAATTTCTTGTCCAAGGTCTCCCTAATAGCACACACTGGGAAAAAAGCAGACTGGAGGCCCCTGAAGCTGTCATTTCTGCTCCACTTCTGACCTTTGGAAGGATTAGCATTATCAGTGTTTACTGGAGCCTTAGCATGTCATTTCCTGTTTGTTCACCCAAGGTGACCCCACGTTTGCACTTCCCATGGAGTTGCTCCCAGGCTGAGCTATCAGGAGGTGTTAGCTCAGAAAGCTTCGTGGGCTGTGGAAGGCTCTTGGGAGAGGGAACGAGCCAACATCCACTCTCAAGCAGCTGTTTCCAGCCACGCCATTCAAGTTTCTTCAGACCAGGGACTTCTCATTAACAGAGGCCATAATCCCTTGGGAGGTCTGCTGGCTCTGGCCACCTCATCCTGCCTAAAGAAATGGTCAATTCCTCACGAGGAAAGTGAAGTGAAAAAATCCCAGAAGGCTCCCATACGCTGCTAGTAAGAAACGAGTCACAGAAGAATCCTTCATGACAGTGATGGGAAAAGGGATAAAAACCACCCTGGATCATAAGGCAATAGATTTTTTTAAGGGAAAAGGAGACAGGCTTTTCTTTCTGATGGTTCTAGAGTGAGATAATGCATAGCCAGTAAGAATGAGTGAACCACTCCTATAGAATCACACAGGTCTACAATAGAAGGATTTTCCCTAAGTTACTTCTCCAAAGCAGGTTAAGGAAGCATTTTGCTGAGAGACTGAGGAAACTCTCACTGTTCTGTACCTGCCTTTTCTATACCTTACGGGCATCCCACCCACAGGACCATGGCATCTTTCTTGAACTCACATTAATGTTTCACAAGATTAAAATTTAACCTCCTGAAAAAGTGTTGATGGATGTTTCTCATTAGGAAAGGCTTGGCTAAATGAGCATTTTGTTTAAGAGGCTGATTGAATGGAATTATCTGGATATTGTAAAGTAAAGTCTCACAAAAGACCTAAGCAATTCCCCTATAGAGATTGCATTATTCTTCAGGAGAAGTCCAAGCAGAGAGCAAGATGCACAGGGAATGAAAAGAAGCACTAAAAGCATAAACTAGAATTCCCATGCATCTCATAGGAATGAAGATTCGTTTTAAACTGAAACATTTCAGCTTTTCTAAAGTACTAACTGTGTAAAAGTCAATACTTCTTAATGTTATCAGTTTTTTCATCTATATGTCCTATCTCCTGAATTTATATAAGGATGGAATTTCCTGCAGTGGGATGTAGAACCCAGCACCGACCAGCAAGTCACCTCATTTAAACACAAAAAGCACCATTTACCTGCACACTTGCAAAGAGAATCTCCATTCCCTGGGAACCAAGGAAAGTCTCCCTGCCCAGCTGGATGTTGGTGATGTACTTTAGGCAGAGCAGGAGACCCCTACGGATGTAAATGTAGTTGTTGGAGACATCATTGTGATGCCAGTCTTGGTAGAGTCTCAGCAATTCACCCAGGTAGCCTCTGTTCACTGCCCGGCGGCTGTTTGACTCTGGAAAGGAGACAAAAGGCTCAATTAAACTCCTTCCTGTTTGGTAATTGTGACTACTCAGTGCTGGAACTCAAACTGTAGCACCTGCTCATTCTGGCTTAATGGTCTTCGTTAAAAAAGTAATTTTTTTGCCTTTTTTTTAAATTTAAAATGTTATTTGCTAAACATGACCTATGTTCTTGGAATCATACATGAAACAAAAGCAGCAGTGTCCTGTCTGGAAACAGGAACCCCCCAGATGAACCACACCATGAGCCTGTATCTCCTTCAAAGTGCTAATAAACTTAATTTTCAGTAGCAGCACCACAAGATTTCCTGAAGCTATCGAAGCTCCTGAGGAGTGAGAAAAGCTGAAGAACAGCAAGAGTAGTCAACAGCATAAAACCTTCACATAGTGCTGCACTTCAGTCCTGAGAGAACACCTTGCTGAGATCAACAAATTCAGAAACCTTGTGGCTGTACAGTTCTGTCACGGCCAGAGAAATTATGTTTAACTTCCAAATGTATTCCCACAAATATGTGTATAATGAAAGCCATGAATCAAGTGATTCTGGAAACTCACAGTATTTAAAATTTAACAAAACACCAACATGAGCAATAGAAGTCTGGGCTTCTTTTCTGTTGCTTTCTGGCTCCAAGATTTTAAAGGTCACATTCAGATAGTGTTTAAAGGCTTTACTACATGGGCAAGAAAATCTAAAAAAAATTTTAAAAATAAACTCTATAAAAATATAAAAGGGGATCTACAATATTTCCTTAATCATGTAGTTCCAGGATATCAGACCACAAGGAGAAGATGATAAGGCTTGTGCTATAATACAAATTCTGCTGAGTATTCTAAAACACATCCCTTCACCTACTGCATTCCTTGCCCTGCCCCTCAGGACAAGCATGAAGCCATACCAGACTCCAGGCTCCCTCCCTTCAAACCAACCCTGCCTAAGTTCTCCTGACTGGTCCTGACATTCCTTGCTGTGACATGCATTAAAAGCTGTCAGGAGCTCAGTAATCAACTGGGGGGCCAGGTAGCATATGTAAGGCAGGAGCTCAGCTCTCTGCATAGCAATCAGCATTTGCAGCTCACAACAGATGGCTCTGGGTACGGCTGCTCCAGAGCTGGTGGGCTCCAATCCATTTCCAGTTCATTAAACAAAGTGCCAGAGCCTCTCACACCTGGAACTTTACAGTCATCAGTGGGGATTCAGGGGACAGGAGAAGAAGCTAGAGGTTAAGTGAGAGAATAGAAAGATGCTGCCTGAAGAAAGTCAGTAACAAGAGAAGGCACAGAAGGAGAAGCAGGAAGCAGCGTGGACAGCAAACCTAAATCCCAGTGATGAAGTAGATGGGGACATTAGAAAGAGGAAAGAAGTCACCTGAAGTCGTCTCAGTCTGCTCTCTGCAGTAGATCAGCAAACCCTTACCTGAAGGAGGGATTGGAGGGTTGTTCTGCTACCTGGCCTGGTCCCGCAAATTTCTCTTCCACTGGCACCAACCAGCACGCCCAGCCCAGGCTGCCAACTCATTTTAATGCTGCTCTGCTGTTGTATTGCACAAATGTAGTTAGGTTATTGATATATTATTAATAGGTTTTGCACTGGGTATACATGTCTGGGCCCGTCCTTACACGTGGTGATGTTGTAACACTGGAATCCTACACCTCGTACCTGGGAATCCTATCTTACCCCCTACGTGAGCCTGCACCCCATTGGTGAGGGCCTTCCCCACGCCCCTTCCTCCCTGGAGGGGTCAAAAGGAGTCCTCCTGAGGTCTCCGGTCTCTTCTCTTCTTGGATCGACGGAATAAAGACCTAAGGAACTACAGCCCGAGGAGAAGAGCACCTTTCTTTCTTTTACCTAGGTTCTTTACACGTGTCGCTCCTCGGGGGTCCCTGAGAAAGCCTCGGACCCCCCTTGGACCGTCACTGTGTGACTCTGCACCTTCACAGCCCCCTGCTGTCATGTCCCTGCACTGACCTGCTGGTCCCACAGCTATTCCTGTCCTGCCCAGCTCTGCTCGTTCTCCCACACCTTGGCCTGCAGCTCCCCAGCACTGCCTCCCCTCGCTGCTAACCACCTACACTAACTCTGCATTCCGAGCCTCAGCTCGGTTGGTTGGCAGCATGTAGAAGGTCACCATCTCCTCCTTTGACCTTCACTCTGTATTTCTGTTTTCTATTTGACTCTCTGCGAGAAAACTTTAATTGCTTGAGAATCCCTTATCAATCCCAATGATTTTATTCATGATTTCCTGTTAATCCTCAACCAGCTGTCATGTTTACTAACCTGCAGGATGACTAACCCCTTAAATCAGTCAATCTTCCTTGAAGAATTACTCAGGAAGCTCTGTAAAAGTCAATAAGTATATAAAACATGACAAGAAGAAGAAGAGAGTCAGAGAGCATAAGGTAGGGACAATTTCGATCAGACTCAGAGCTTCCCTGAGTTGTTCAGGGACAGATGAAATTGGACTAGATCTAGGGTTTTATAGCCTCTAGCACTCAGTGCTTGAAGTCTAAGCTTTCTGTGTCAATGTCAACAGGAAGAGGGAAAAACTGGGAAGCACTGTTTGTAGAGCTTCTTGGGGAATTTATTCTAAAAAAAAATTCTCTGAAAGTGTTCTGTGATTTTTTCTTCCCCTCACATCTTTTAAGACAGATTTCCACATTTGAATCTCAGCTCCATGGGGACCAGAACACACAACAGTCCTGTGCTTTAGTTTTAATACTCATTGAAAAGCATGGAGGAAGGTGAGCAGAATAATTTTGTCTCTTCCCTCATGTTTTCTGTAGTACTTAACCACCTTTAGGATCAAAACAGTTGCTTTTCAAAATGAAGCTGAGAGTCTATTCTGTGAGAAAGAGATGGAGAGGCAGAACTACAGTTTCCTGAGCCCTTTGATCAGAAGGAATGAGAATTAATTGCTGAACGGGCAAAAAACACATTCATTTTGTTTCTCCTGTCTGATTTCATTGATTCTCCTCTGCTCTCCTGTGCTGTCAGTGTTTTTCTTAATTTTTTCTTCCATTTTTTCAGTTTTATAGTCAATAAAGTAGTGAATAAATGAAGGAGGAAGTATGCCAAGATCTCCAGAAGGCAGAATGGAAAAAGGAGGCCTCCCCACCTGTCTGTGTCTGTTGGTCTCTCCATCTAGGGATGCACCAGCATGGGTATCTATCTATATTTTGGCACAAATACAGATGGTGGAAATGAATCATACAGGTACAAGCAGCACTGCACAGATTTGTAGGCAGCGAGAACCACCCCTCCTGGAGTGAGTATGTATGATCTGTGTGGTAAGTGGCAAAATGTCCTATGTCTTTTGACCCTCTTACTGATATTTTTTAGTTAGGCCCTTTCCTTCTCCTAGGGTATGGTCAGGGCCAGTGGAAATACAAGTTTTCCTACCACACAGCTTTCAGAGGTGCCCAGGGATGGTGCTTCCTATTTTGAGTGAACTGAAGGGACTCCTATTGTGTGAGGCCATCACTGGGAACTCAGCACCAGACTGAAAAAACCTTTTTTGGCCAAAGACCGGGCTGATAAGTGGCCAAAACTGCATTAACAGCAAAAATCTGACTATACATCAACCACTTTAAATATCTGCAGCCGTCAGAAGGGCTCTGCCTTCACAGCAGCTGGATGTGTGGCACTGACCTCCCCTTGAGCAAGGACAGCTCTCAAGGTTACCCCTCAAGGCTGAGGGATCCCTTGTCTGGGGATCAGACATGGATTTGCGTTATGGATAAGTGACTTTTTTTGCATGTATGAGACATTCAAGACATATAGTAAGCTTACATGTTCATCTTTGTATCCCATACTAACAGTAACTGTAGTAAATAGTAGAGTATTGCCCCCCAGTCCATCTGTACCCATCAAATATTTTACATACTCCTGTTTATTGATTAAAACTAAACTAACTACTAGATCAGATCTGTCTGAGCAATCTCTAACTCTTCTCCTATGACAGTCTGTCTCCCTGATCTTATTCTGGCATCTCTGACACAGGAGCACTGTCTTCACCACCACCCCCAAACCTGTCCCTGGAATTCTATTTTCTTTGTGAGAAGTTCTGCCTGATGAGACCAGGGTGAGAGGGAAATGCTCAATGCCTTCTTGGTTTCCCACGTTTCTAGAACTGCCTCTCCATTTGTGGCTTCCAGAGCAGTGCTGCTCATCCGAGAAAGTTTGAGCGCTGCAGCTCAGTACATGTGACCTGAATCATCTGTGCATTCACCAGAAACATCTGATATGAATCTCCAGCCAACATGCAGAAGCCTCAAATGGTTAAAGTTTTATCTAAACTAGCAAAGGAACCACACTAGAAAGAAATCCCCAGTTTTGACAGAATTCTCGTTCTGTGTTGAGGGACAAGGACAGACTAAATTCAGGTTTTCAGTCTAGTAGATGAAAGCCTCATGACCACCAGTGCTTCTGTGGACACTTCTGAAGCCCTCTTTGCAATCCAGTCCCCTTTGAAGCGTTTGCCAAGAACACGGGTACCACTGGAAAACATGCAGTGTATTTAATCACAAAACTGAATTACAGTCAACCTGAAATATGATGAGCAATGCACTGCTTACCAGGCAGAACAAAGAGATATTTATCTTTCTGTCTATCTGCTTAAATCTCTTTGTTGATGCCACTCAGCTGATTCATTATGCCAAGAACATACATTGCTACAGCTTGGAGATAAGAATACTCAGCTAAATTAACCCCATGGCCCCTAAAGCAGTGAAAGGAATAAGAAAAACTCCAACTTCCCCACTCTGCTCTAGTGACTGCCCCTTGGGAATGGAAAATGCAAGATATCTCCTACAGCAAAGAGAGCACAGCTGTTTTATTTGGTCATTGAGAGGCCATTTTTGCAGAGGAAAGTACAAGGGCTCTCTATAAAAACAAAATTAATTATCCCCATGAAGAAACTGAGTTACACATGAAGAGCTGGGATCCCTTCACTGGGCCCTACAGCAAGAACCTGGTATTAGCTCAACTGGCTCTGGAAGCCAGAAGACTGCCCTGTAGTTTTGCCCTAAACAATTTCCCTTTTCTCCTTTGCTTTTTGATTTCACAGGATTTTCTGGTGGCAACTCATCAGAAAACCAGAAATAAAATTTTAAAAAAATATATACAGTAGCACAAAATCTACAATGTGATCTTTTTGACTGAAGTGGTTTGAATAAGGATGCCAGAATTTGGAAGACTTCCTCAAAGTCAGAGGAAGACTTTTCTGAAGCCAGATCATCACTGGAGGCACAAACACTGCCCATGACAAGACAAAGAGGTAAACAATCACAATTATGGATGTCAACAGAGAATAACGCAGCTTCTCCACACTTAGGTTTCATTACATCCACCCTGAGAGGCAAAACAGCAGGAAGCTGCCATGTCCCAGGAGATGAAACCAACCTTTTTCTCTGGAGCACCGAGTTACTTTCAGTTCAGGATAAGTCTGTGAGGAAGAGTCTCAGGGAAGGGAATATAAAGGACATAGAAAAATAATTTTCTTTCCCACAAAGTGGCTCTTCTCAAAGAGATAAAAGTATAGAATCAAGACTACTTGCATTCTGAAATTCAGGGAGAAAAAACAGACACGATACTTGGTTTAGATTATTATGAAAGGAACTGCAAAAGTCAGCTCTGATCACAATACCCTACATGATGTGATCATGGATTAGGAGCCAGACTGATACAGGAGTTTGAATCCAGAGATGGATAATAAAGACTTAAACCGATGATGAGAGATGGGTACCTGGTGCAGTATTAGGCAAATCCCAGACATCGTGCCATTGGCTACAGGAACTGGGATGGTTTAACAATGGGGTATTTTGACTTGAGATCAAAGACCAGCCTCACTAGATCTGTTGTCAAGCATTATGAATTCAGATGTAGAGAGTATAGGCCTTTCACATGCTGTAATCTGCTTCTGGGCTAGAGCATCACTTTCTGTTCCTCAGTTACTTGCCCTTCCTTGATGCCAACATAAAAGGAAAAGAATGACAATGATTATTTTATCCTAGCAGCCACAACACATAATCCTTATGGTTGGATAAAAAAATAAAAGAAGTGGGTGAAAGGTTAAATAAAGGTTAGTTGATGGAAGTGGGGAGGAAAGAGTAGGAAATGGGAAATGAAAGTCTGGCGGGGGGAGGCAAGAGGATAAAGACAGCAAAAGAAGGAAGATATAGAAACAGAGAGGGGAAAGGCCAACAGCAATAACTGCTGTTAGCACACAGAATTGCCTTGATGAAATAAGCACGATCAAGAGGTCACCACAACCTGTCTTTTCAAATTGCTCATTACAATTTTACCAGGCAAGCAATGCACCAAGGGCCCTGCCTGTTTCCCCAGCCTTTTCCCTCCATATCCGCTCAGCCAATGCCTCTGAGACCAGCTCTAGCTAATTTCCTTAAAGACATGCAAGCTGGTAATTCTGGGAAGCTCAGATAGTCGGGAATAACAAACACGACCAAAATTAGATTAAAATAACCTGCTGATAAACAAATTACTCACCCAAAATGCACATTGGACTAGGCGTGGTGGGGATCCCTATAATCACATTGCCACCGTGTGGCTCCCGGTCCCTCATATCCCCTCCAGCCTCAACACCCCTGGCATGGGTTTGTCTGTGCTTCGATAGCTGGTGTCCAGTTCTATTCCACTCCCCCCAAACTGGGAACGGTTCGACTGGTTTATTCTGGGGTTTGAGTCCATTAAAAGCAATAGACCCCATGGCTAAGAGTGACCTGGAGGGCATCCCACTCCTCTGAGCGCTGTTCAAACAGGCTCCAGCCCCTCCACGCCTGGGGGTCCTGAAGACTCATGAGTGTTCAGCAACGAGCTCCCCAGGCCCTAATACAAAGTTGATTCAAGAGATGAAGACAGATGTACAGAGAAGAAGTCGAGCCAAACCCAAGGAAGCTGGAAGACTGTAGCATGTGTATCCTTGGACAAAGAGGAGAGACTTTGGGAAAGTTGCATTGCCTCATCCCACTTTAGTTTATCTATAGCTATCAGGATCTGCCTCCTCCTCCCCACCTTGGGCTGTAGCAAGCATCTAGAAATTGAAGAAGGAAGCATGGACATGAGTAGCACTGGGGAGTTTGACTGTAATATAATACAAACAAAAATATAATAGAGAAGAACAAAAAAACTCCTGATGCTCTCGTGGCAGTTCAGCACCACTGTAGGTATTTACCAAGCAAAATGTTCAGCCTTTATAATAAGTCAGACAGAGTTAACATGGTGGTCACACAACAGATATTAAAAAAGCAGCAAGGCAATGGAGGAAGAACTTGCTGTGAGCTGTTTGCTGTGTGCATGCGGGCATGGCAGGTGGGGAACAGCAACTGGGAGAGCAGCATGAAAGGATTGGTAAAATACTCTGGGATGTTTGCAAAGAGATAAGTCAGGAGTGAGAGACTGGCTGATGATCGGACAAGAAACGTCTTCTCCATATCAGTAACCTGAGATTTCACTGATAGAAAGGTGCAGCACTGCCATTAGAAAGTACTTAAACTTCTACTCCTCCATTATTCGCCATCTCTTTGATTATCACCATGTGGCAATCACTGGATACCGGCACTCAGGACAACCAAGGTCACTCATCTCTCACTGGGTTTCCAAGCATTTCTTCCCTGTTGTGGATGAAGCATAAGTTTGTTGTGTCCCATCGCTTATTTCTTTAGACCATCTTATACTTTCCCCTCTGAAACACAACAGCAACAATTTCCCAGGTCCATCTGGATTGGTAATTTTTCCTTACACTGGTGCCTCTTTTCCAGGCTTATCTTGCTTCTTGCAGTTATGCACCTGATAAGTGAGCATTTAGCATCAGCTTCTGTTAGGAAGGAGACAGAAGCCAAACAGTTTTCTAGCCAGCCCATGGCTCTGCAGGTGGACAAAATCTCAAGTAGCGCTTATGGAAGCCTGAGATGAAGATGGATGTTTCTGAATCCATCGGGGAGACACACTGCCATCTGCCTGCTCCCTTTAAAACTGCTGCGTGCTTTCCCAGTGCAGCTCTGCTGAAAGCAAGAGGGACACTGAGCCTCCAGCACAGCCCCGTGTGTAACCATAATCCCCTGGATCACTTTGGGCTGAAGCACTCAAGGACAGGCCTACAGGAATACCCCCAGAACAGCCATGTTCTTGTCCTGTCTGTCTTACACCCTTCAGCACCATCAAAATACAATCTCCCCAGCATTTCCCAGCAAACAGGTTACTGGAATTCTCAAAAAAACCCTAACAATAATCAGTCTACCACATCATTACTGTAGCATTTTCCAAGATTCCTCCCTTTCATTTAGTTTGCATCCCACCTAAAACATGCTCAAGTGCTTCTGGGTGCTTTGCTGTAACAGCTTTATCCTCTGTTCTTATAAGCAATTTTCATGCTACAGCATTCACCAGACTTGATTCTTAACTTTCCAAGAACCCCTGAACCACTCAAATGCACCGAGGCCATGGACACAGATATGTTAACTGTGACAAAGAAAGATGTCCTGGTGCAATCCTGAAAAAGAATTCATCACTTTTACAAGCATGGTGAATTTATCTCAAGGAACCAGGGCTGTTTCTCACATCTCCTGACCCACACCTCCCAAAAGACACAACCTGCTCATTTGTATGCAGCTACCAGAGCAGTCTGCTCCAAAAGCCTGGAGCTTCTCATGCCCTGAACCACAGGACAAGGAGAAAACTAGAAGATGTTCTTGGCCACTCAAAACTCCAGAAATCATCCCAAAAACACAGTTCAGGCTGACTTGTGGTACGTGGTGCTCTATTTGATTTTACGGTATCAGCACCATTTCCTAAATTCCAGCTCCAGNGCTGAAAATAGATTATCTTTTCCTAAAATCATTTTACCGTTCACAACCAAACAACATTGCTGTTGTTTGCATCCTTTTCTCCCTTTCCATGGAAGCAACAAAAAACTGGGAAAGTCAATAAGCATTTGTCACTAGCTGGAGGAATTCTTCATTTCTCCCATTGTACCAAGCCCCAGGACAACCAGCATTCTCTAAATACTCAAAATAAGGGTCCAGCCTGGCTCCCTGGGCACTCCAGGCACCATCTCCCACAGGGCTGGGGCATCTCCAAAAATCAGAACTGGTATAGGAAACTCCTGCACTACTGCCTCTTTCCTATACATTGCTCTTTGGGACCAAGGGATGAGGGAATACCAAGGGAGAATGAGGTTCAGCAGGATCATTCTGTCCAGCAGCACAGCACAGAAAGCAAAGTCAGAAAGAATATGAAGAAAAAAAAGCTTACTTGATTTCAGCAGAGCTGCCAGAGCCCCAATGGCTGCCCTGGGGAAAGAAGAGAGATGGAGAAATAATGTCAATTTCTTCAATAATTTTTGTAACCTTCATCTTCACAGTCTTCTGGGCCAGGCTTCCCAGATGGTCTAAACTGACAGTTTATGATGGACTTTGACAGAACTGCAATGTTTTACACCAACAGAGGATCCAGCCTCTGCAGCTGACTCAGTTATTCTAAAAGACCATTAGCCCTCTAGCTTTACTGTTACACTGATTTGTAGTGACCATTAAAATTTAAAGCAACACCCACATATCCACACTGATCTAGCAAGTTTTAAAGTGCTGCCCCTGAGGTTTTTCTTTGTACCAGAGACTCAGCACATGCCCACTCCAGACACAAGTGCTTCTATCTGCATCAGATGATAACTTTCATATCAAGCTAGGACATCAATGCCAATATTTTCAGCAAAATCTCGCTCCTTTTTCTATTTTCCCAAAACAAGCCTCATTCCTATCCTCCCTCACAGCTTTAACTGAAAACAAAATCGAATTTCTTTTAATTGAAACCACATCTTGCATTGCGGGGGTATGTAGAGGGCCCCATTCAGAAGAGGACTTGTAAGAAAGGTGTTAAATCTCTGTAGTAATACTTCTTGCAGTGAGTAAGGGCAGGGACAGACATTTCTGAGGCCCTTTTGTCATTTCATTGTGCAGGTAAGCAAGTGAACCTGCCTGAGCCAGCACAGCACTGGTTTGACTGGGAGCTGGCCGCTAACATTTGCAGCTTGAGAAGCTGAACTGAGACATCATTGCTCCCCAATTTCTGGAGGCAAGTTTCTTCCTCATGTGGTAAAATCTCCATCCCACTTGGCTCACAGAAGACTTTCCTTTCCAGTCATGCTCTGCTGGAGCAAGATCCGTGTTCTAACCTGGCTCACTGCTGTGAAGTTTCAAGTGCCCAGAGCTGATTAAAAAAATACAGCTACAAAACCTCCATGTGTAAGGATTCCTTAAAATATAATCTCTTTACAAACCAGTCCCCAAATAAAACTGCATTAAAATCCACACTGAGCCAATTATCATCCTGCAGCAAGTAAATATTTTTTGTCACCAAGCTGCTGTTCATTGTGTGTCCTAACAGCATTTGAGACGAAAAGATTCAAGAGCAGGTTCTTGCTGATACTGGGTCAACATCTCTATCTAAAGTCATTCTTCCATAATGAATCTGTCAGAGTTCAACAACAGCTTTACAAACTGCAAAGAAAATGCACCCAAATACAGACGGAACAGGAAATCACTAGCTAAAAATCTCACCAGTGTAAGCACAGTCATGCTTTCATTGCTTCTTTAGCTCCAACTAAACAGCAATCATTCAGTTGGTGAAGGAGTACTGTCATCCCCCAGCTGCTCAGCCTGCTCAGAAAAGAAATACAGTCACTGATCACTCAGTCTCTTCCCAAGTTTAAAGTCTGGGACAAAGTAAACAACTCTAAGCAAGTTAAAATTCCACCCAGAGCATCTCCCAAAACTCACACTCCAGTACATGTCTTTTAAAAGAGACTGCTCTACATACCTATATTTTACAGGCCTAATGTGATGTCTCAATCACATGCCAGAGCAGCAGAGCAATGAAGGAATGACCAGAGTATCTCTGGCTCCAAGCAGAAGAATTCTCAGAATTTCATCTAGGCATCTCTTTTATTTTGTAGGTGCTTATGAGCATTGCTAAGAGTTTCAGCAGAGCTACACCACTGTCATAAGGTCAACACTGCCAGCAAAACTCCCATCAGCCAATAAATCAGCAAATCCGGATCTTCCAATACTTTTTTGAGGGGAGAGGGCTCTGTGAACCACACTGAATGCAGACAACTTCATTCATCCTCAAAGGATTCCAGAACTCCAGAGGGTGTTCTCAGATTGTCTAATCTCCAATTCCTGCTGTCTAGGTAGGGCCTAGGTGCAGGCCCAGTAGATTAACCCCAGTGATATGCATTGCTTTAGAACAGATTTTGAGAGAAAAAACATAAAAGACATGAGGATAAACTGCAAAACAGGTAAAATAAGTTTAAGGGATAAACCAGACTTACTAAGGGTAGATGAAGCCAGCCTAACTTAGTATCTTTCTTTGATGAGATAATCAACTTTTTCTACGCAAAGGAAATGTGGTAGATCTAATTTATCTGTACTTCAGTAAAGCATTTGCTATGGTGCCACACTGAAAATTATAGCCAAGCTAGAGCACATGGGGATTAGTGTAAGAATTACAGTGTGGGAAAGGAATTGGTTAAAGACTCAATGACAGGAGTTGTGCTGGAAGACGAATTATTAGTCTAGAGGGAAGTTATGTGGAAGTCCTCAAGGATCTTTTCAGACTGATCTTATTTCATCTTTTCATTAATGACCTTGGCACTAAAAGTCAGAATATACTAACAAAATCTGCTGACCGTGTGAAGTCAGGAGCTGCTGCCAATAGCAGGGAGTTCAGAATATCTTTTAGGAGTAACAAGATGTTCTTGAGTTCTGAAGGAACAGAAATGTGATGAAATGTAATAGTCAAAGTGCAAGGTTAAGCATTTGGGGTTTAATAAGGATTACCGTTATGAGCAGGGGCTCATAATTTGGAAATGAGTAGAAGGACACCCTGGATATATGAGCCCATTAAGGGCTGAGGACAAGCATGACCAGCGGGGTGACAGCCATGAAAAGGACAGATCAGGTCTCAGAAAAGCCACTGCCAGTGGAGAAGGGAAAGCATGAATGTTCTCATGCAAGACTTCACCTGAACTGCTGTGCGCAGAACTCAGAAGGAACCATGCAGAAATGTGCCAAGGAAACCCTTACAGTAACAGAGGCATAACTCATTCGGAGTCTTAAAGATCACAGTTTAGTAACCTTAACAAAATGATAGCCAAGAGACAACTGGATTGTTCCCCACAGACACACTGGGTGGCAGAGAAGTAAACACTGAGGAAGGCAGAGAGATACTTAGGCTAAGGAAAAAATTTGGCACTAGGACAAATGGATATAAAATGGCCATGAATAAATTTAGCTGGAATTGAAAGGATGGGTTTTAAGCACTGGAAAATGAAGGCATGAAACATCCTCTTGGCAGCAATGGGACAAACAACCTAATGACTTTGAAAAGGCAGCCTGGATTGCTCATAACGGGACTGCCAGGCCCAGTTGCCAATGAGGAAAGGGTCTGAGAAAAGTGACCCAGGAATGACTGTAGCCCTATAGCCTTACATTTTAAACACAGATATAATGGGAATGAAATGAGAAACGTGTAGTCTAAGTGCAGAGTTAATCAGCCAGCCCAGAAAAGAGCAGCTGCACCAGCTTAAGATGGAAGTCCAAAGAGTCCAGTGTCCTTTGGCCAACCGTGCCAAGGAAAGCATGCAAGGCCACAACAGAAACAGTGCTAGGACTTGCAGAACAGGCTCAAACTCCAGCAACTTGCAGCCCAGAGATCCTACAAACCAGCAATGGTGCCTTCGGGAGGGGTTTCAGCTCTTAGCCGATTTTGCTCCCATATATTTGCCTGAGAAATTCTGAACTTGTGCAAACTCTTAGCGTTCATAATTATCCTGGGAAATTACTTCACACCTACATTGTGTAGAGAGTCAACTATCTGCATTTGTTTTAAGTTTGGACTTTCAATCAGCATTGTAATTTGCACATTAAGTCAGGTGTTAGCCATCCCCAAAATATTACCTGTCTTTGATGCTGAACAAAATCAAACATACAAACACCCTATGGGAAACAATAAATCATAGAAGAGGAATAGAGGCAGAATAAGATTTCACTGAAAGCAGCAGCAAGACCATTGAAGCATCAGTAGGGTGTTTGTGATAATTCCAGCACCTCTTAGCACCATATGGCAAACCAACAGCATCTTTGCTAGCATCATATAACAAGATGAGTAAGCCTGGGACAGGAAGAAAGAAAGAGGAGTTCATAAATTGTGCACAAGAGCAATGACAGGGCAGGAGGGGGATGAGAACAGGAGGAAAAGTTTAAGAGCACAAAAAAGATGACTTGATAAGCCATATGCCAGACCAGAGAATTTGATAGCATGCCCAGAGCAAATCTCTGCATTTGTCTCAAGAAGGAATGGAGGGGAGATGAGGGGGGGAAAAGGGATTAAATCATTAAAAAACTTGCCAAATCTGTCCAGATGCCTTCCTCTGATTTTCTGTGGTAACACATTAGCAAAATCTTAGCTGTTTTGTCAGGTCCAGTGTATCCTAAAGGAGATTCATTTATATATTTTCTAAAAAGTGTAAATAAAGTTGCACTATCTTATAAAGCATAATAATAAATGCTGCTCCATAACCAGAAAACATTAAAAACTCCCTGTAGTAGCAGTCGAGACAGTCACTCTGAAGAATGGAAAACTTTGAAGTGTTTCCAAGTCAGCAGCTTGGCTATCTGGGCAGGAGTACAACTAGCAGACAGATAGACAAATGCAACTTCCAGATCCTGTGCTTAGGAACCAGCAGCAACAACAAAGAAAACCTCCACGTCCCAAGCCAAAGCACAATTGGATTAGCCAGTAAAACCAGGCTGTTAAAAAGCCTGGACAAGAGTCCTGTGCCTAGGTCACCCTTTCAGATCTGAGCTGCCAGGATATTTTTTTTGCTGGAAATCACTGCAGGCAGAGGAGATTGAAAGCCAAGACCTCTTCAGTTTTCTTCTGCACTCTAATTGCAGCCCACAGCACAAGGCACTATGATGGACAATGCTCTGTTTCTGTCTCTTGAAGAAAACAGAATGACTCCTGGAAATGCAAAACCTCACTCCTGAAGAGATCCATGGTTGGCTGCATGGAAGGATTTTAAGACTCACAGAACACATCGATGCTGGTTTACACCCATCCAGGACTAGCCTGGAGCTATGGACAAGGGACAACAGAGAAGTCAAAGACTGAACAAAGGAATGAACCTAAAGGACTCTGCAGATCAGCCCCCAAGTAATTTAACCATCCTTCCTTCTGTGAAATTGTGCCTTCGACATGCTAAAACACAGAACACCCTCTTCAAATTATTGAATGGAAGCTAATGACTTGGCGCTTTATTACAAACACCTCCTCACCCTGATGCTTAATTTTTTACAGCAATCACACCTGGATGATAAAGACAAAGCACTATTTGTGTAGAAAGGTAAGAAAAAGTTCTGCCCCTGCCTGGCAACCCGTGTTGCTCAATTCCTCTTGCCCTCCACCTTGCTATTTCATGTATACTCTCTTGTTGCTGTCATGTTTATTTACACCAAAAGCAGTGCAGGGAAGGGACCCTGCAATATGTATTTGTACAGCACCTGGCACAAAGGACCTCTGACTCAGAGCTCAAGGTATCACAGCTTACAGGCTTACAGCCCCTAAGCTTCCACGGCCCCTCTCTCCAGGAGGAACTGTGTCCTCGAGTGTACACATTATCTGGCTGCACTCTGCCTCAAATCCCTGGGACTCATACTAAACTACTGGAATTTATGCAGTCACAGAACCACTCACGGTAAAGACAATTTCACATTTGACAACTGAGAGACATTCAGAAACAACACATAGGCACCATAGCAATAGGTGCTTTATAAATTCTACCAGAAGGTAGATCTCATCCAAGACAGATGCCTTGAAAGCCATTTCCCTCGTGGCCCAGAAATACGGATCTTAAATATGCAGGCACTTGCACAGTGATTTGTTTTAAAGACTTAAAAGCAGCAGCTTCACAAGTCTTGGAAATATGGGTGGGCAAAAGCTGCTTATGCTGCTGGCATTTTCATAGCAGTGCTAGTCTAGGACTTATGCAAAAACAGCCATCATCTTGTCCTCTTTAATTCCAGCTTGTTAGCAAGGCATTAAAACTTACACTAAAGGCAAAGTTTGCTTACAGTCTGCAATGTCCCACATACTGCCAACAGGTGGAGTTTGGAGATCCAGCTGTTGTGTACAGATGTGTGCTTTCAGTGTAATGCTGAAAGATGGGGGGGGGCGGGGCGGAAATCACACACTCCTTTTCTAATGGATACATCCATTCCAGTGACCAGCGTGTCTCAGTTCCCAGGTTCAGCTCAAAGCCTTCACTGCAGCCTCTTCCAAACACCTCTGCCTGCTCTGGAGCCTGTCAGGTTAAAATCAGTGAAAAGGTACAGCCTTCCAACCTCTTTCATCTCTGCCTCCCAGAAAGAGGAGTGACTCCAGGCTTATCCTCCAGGCATCCTTACAAGTATCCTGCTTTCTCTTGTGTAGAACAAGTACAGAAGGAAAGACAGCTGTATCCTAAAAAGTCAAGATATTCTATACAGCTCTAAATTAAATTAGCTCCAAAATAGTAACAAAGAAGAACAAGGTACATGAAATGCACTTAAAACTTTGCCAAAAGAATGCCCAGGCGTTTCTCACAGTGAAGTGCAGAACTGGCACTGCCACCCCAGGCAGAAGCCATACCTCAGAAGATTATGTCAGCTCCCTCTCCAGGGTCAGATGTCCCCAATACAGCTGAGGCAGGCTGTGACAGCTTGCCATTCACATCTGGATGAAGGGGCTACAAGGTTCACAATCAGACAGCATTCTTAACAAATTCATCACCCAGGCAGTGCCAGGCTGACAGTGTGAGAACCCAGCTCTCCCACCCCAGGGACATGTGTAAGAGGACTGGGAAAGGGGCTCAATACTTTCCTTGATTGATTAAGGGTAGTGGTGAGGACACTCATTGAGGCCACGTCTGCTAACGAGCACCAGCAGAGCTCTATAGAACCTCTCATACCCAGTTAAACTGCATCAGGGAATGTGGTTAAATCCCCCTCCTTTCTCCAGGCAGCTGTCTTCCACTCCCAATCCAGTTACTGCTCAGTTCAAAAGAGCCTGATGTTCTGTTGGCTCTCTCCTTAGCTGTCATTTTTTTTTGTAACTCATCTATTCCCAGCAGCTTTTGCTCAGGAAACCACAGGGATTGGCATGAAGGCTCTGCTGACAGGAAAGTGTGTGCTCCACACATAGGGGAAGATACCCAGCTCCATTTTTCTTACTTCTGGATCACTCAGCCTTAAAATTTTTTGAGTGTTGTGCACATCCAGAGTAAGGGCAGGGAGAGGGACACAATCCATGTACCCTAATTAGGGCATGATGGAGTCAAATGCCACTTCCTGGTGACATACTCAGGAACCCTGGGCTCAAATCTCAGCAGGGCAACTGGGACTTCTTTCAGTAAGAGAAATTGAACTGCAGGTGCTTTGCCACTAGGGAGTCTCTGATGGTGAGCTATCCAGGGAGAGCTTGGGGGTACCCAGGAGTTTATGATGCCAGGAAATAAGGCTGTCCATATCCCATATTGCTGGCAAACCACTGCAAGGTTTCCATTTTATGGATACTCTCAATTACTGGCAGTGAAATATCCACGGGCAGCTTTTGCTGCTGACAGCCCAGGTAAAGAAGTATCTAACATGTCACTGCTTGTGCCCAGAGCTATTTGAGAGCATAAAAGGGAGGCTGGTTTCCATGCAATCAAGGCTAAGAGCTGCAGTTCTTCCTGACTGCTGGTTAGTACAAACCACCTCTAAGGCAGCAGTAGTCTCAAGGTACATCTTTAAAAAGCACTTTGTAGTGAAAGGTGCTCTTGAGCTGTGTTTTAAATAGCCACCTTTCCTTCATGGAGCAAGGCTGCTGTGATGGATGGAAAACTTGAGTTTTCATTTCAGTTTTTCCTGTGGTTTTCAGAATTTTGAGGTCTGTTTTGTTTGAGGTTTTTGTTTGGCTGGTCTTTTTAACCAAAGAAATAAACATCTTTCAGAGAAGCTAATTTAAAAAATGTGTACAACATAAGAGACTTGAAAAAGACATGAATTATGAAGCTGAAGGACTGAGAAAGAATCATCTTCCTTGATCTCTTTCAAGAAAGAAGGCTGACTTGTATAGAAGCCTTTTCTTTAAGCAAAAGTCAGATGTTTCCAAATAAAAGGAGGAATGACTTATATTGAACACAAGATAAAAAGCTCTTCTTTTTAATTTAATGGTTCTGTTTCCATATTGCAAGGCTCTGGAAATAGATCCATCAGTTTGACGGACTATATTGCACTTCCCTTTCCCTCTGGTCCTATTCAGATGAAGCACATCCATAAAGTTCAGCCAAAGGAAACTCGAAAGTTTAAAATCTCTAGGGAAGAGGGCTGGATTGCATAGGGTTCTTTGAATGTGCCAGAGCAAGAAGCTGTTTCATGCAGCAGGTGCAAGGGCAAAAAGATACCTATGAAATTAATCTTCTTGCATGCAATGCATTTATCAATCCCCATGTGCTTCCCAAGGAGGTGTCACTTCCCTTGTTATGCACACAGGTCAGGCTGTTTCTATCCATTACTCTTACCTAAATACCAAAGGATGGTGGACAGAGTTAGACCTGCCTAAAAGGCTCATATGCAAGTGGAATTTCTACAGAATATGCAGAAGAAAATGTGCAGAATAGGTCACCAATATTTTCCTCTTTTCCAGCTATTCCCACTTTGCAACCTTTTCAGTGATTGTGCTCCCTAAGTACACCCACACACTAAATTTAGTGTGAATTGGGCACTTTACAATTTGTTGGTCCTAACTGATGCTGCCAAACAGGAACATGCTTGGAAATACTGGGGTATTCATTTGTATGCCACGTGTGCACACAATACTGAGCTTAATTGGCACTATTAAATCAGTCTCAAATTGAGAACAATGCATAAACATGCTTGAGAACCACAAAGTAACGTTCTCTGACAGATTCACAATAGGCATCTTGACCTGAATTTAAAAGGCATTTTTATGGCTAAACATGCAGGTAGCACTCAGCAGGATTTTTTCAAAGCTCCTTTGTATACTAAGGTCAGAACTACCTTTTAACTGTACAAGTTAATCCATTAACCACATCTACCTGCTGAGAGGCTTTCTTTAATACTTACATTCCCTTTCATCTTCACACATTTAAATCTCTCTAAAAATCTGGACATTCATTCAAAAAAATCAAGTCTCACCTAAGTACCTTCAGTCAATGCCAATAGATAGTTTTAAGAAATTTTTCCAATGTGTCTTTTGTGCAAGAAAAAACGCCCATTTTACCCATCATGTGTGTCAAAACAGATGGCTGCAAAACACATAGAGAAGGGTACTGGAAATGTATAATACTGACTAGTTTTGCCACAGGTATGCATGAAGTTTGGATGAAAAAAATGTTGCAATTGCAGAGCAGGGAGAAAAAGTTAATAATTTGCCTGGGATTTTCAATAAAGGAGAAAAAGTCAACCTGCTCTTCACCTCTCTCTGCCATTCTGTGGTTTCTGTCTTGCTGGATAGAGAGGGAGGGGTGGGGATACTGCTGTATTGTGCAGTATATCCAGAGATACATCTGCAGGAAAAGGAACCAAGGTGTGGAAAGCAGGCTGCTTTCCCACTGCCCTGCAGCAGCTTTCTGGACATAAAAGCCTCCAGGCTGCCATGGGGGAGGCAGCTGAGTCACCTGAGGACACCTGATCAGGCTCACACAAAACAGGGCGGATGCTGCAAATGAGGATGCATCTTCTGCAGAAGCTGTCCCTGCAAGCAGGCTGAGCCACCACCTCCGACAGCAGCACCCCAGCGCCTGCTGGGACCCTGTCCTTGTCCTGTCCTCATCTCCACAGCCCTGCAGGACAGAAGTAGGACATCTGACTGCAGGGAAGGCAACCTGCAGGCTGCAGGTCAGAGATGAGGCTCTCTGCAAGCACAGTACCTCGAGATATGCGGCGTTTCAAAGAACAACAGCCTGCATGAGACAGCTGTGGGAATGGCCTGGGTAAGATCCCAAGAAGGAATGAGATGTTTGTTTCATCTCACTAGAACGTACAAGAGTCAGAGAAATAAGCTTATCTGCTAGATCACCCATGCTGCCTTCCACACAGCACTTTGCCCAGCTGGAACCTGAGGTTCAACATGCAGGAAAATACTTTGACTCAGACTTTGAGAGGATGGGCAGGAAGACTGCCATGCCAGCGGCAGTCAGAGCACAGCCTCAGCTTCCCCCCCGCCACATCTACAAGCAAGGGGATTTGAGGGCGGGCAGTTCTCAGCAGCCCCAGGTGCTGGTACAGAGGTCACAACAGCACCATGGAGCACGTGAGGCTGCTGGTAAGGGAACATCTGGCTGATCCAGCCTAACCCTAACCCTGATCCAGCCACCCACAGACTGATGCATTTGTTCAGTTGCGCATGTCTAACTCCTGATTGAGCAATAATCCGGCCACATCTTAATGCCGGTGCCTGTTCCTCACAGCATTTAGCTAGAGTGTTTAAAAGGAAGATAAAGTCAGTAAATGTCAAAATGCACCAAATACTGGGTCAAATTTTCTTGATATTTGCTGTTTGAAAGCTTCAATGTCACACTGGCATTACTTCAGGGGCTTTTTGAAGCAGTAGTTTGCCGAAGCCCAAGTAATAAAAGTTAGGGGTTGTGTTTGTTTTTTTCCCCTCTCTTCCACTGGAAATCTTCCACCCGATATAATCCAGCCAAACTCTGGGATCTGAAAACAGACCATATCAAAGCCAAGGCTGGTAGAATTGGAGCTGTAAATATAATAATGAAGCAAAAGGGATAAATATTTAAAATGCATAGGAAAAATTCTAAGCATTATTGGGATGGTTCTTCCACATGCCCTTTTTTTTCTACACAGTAAAATCTGGAAGGTGGTTAAAGCTGGAATGACCACAAATTTTTAAATGCAATTTTAAATAGCAGTGAAAAACAAGGAGGAAGTTAAGCTTTTGTCTAGACAGCGAGAGCTGTTGTGCCATTGCCACATGTGCCCTATGGTCCACACAAAGCCCAAACTGTACCCCTTTAGCACAGGAAAGAAACACGTGGAGGAGATGTGCTGAAGTTATAGGATGATTCTCTCTTTTCTGTTCTGCAGTAATCTGGTTTATGCTATCTCAGAGCCATGACCTTTCCAAGGTTTGCACTTCAGGGGGAGTTTCCATTCCCATCCCCAGAGATGCAGCTGTCCAAGTTGGGAATCAGCAGCCCTGTTCTTCCTCACCAGCCACTTCCTCAAGTTTTCAGGTTCTCCTCTCCACATTCCAAGCCCTGTCTCCAAACACCTCCCAGAGCAGCTCAGCTCTGGGTTTATTTACAGATTTTACTGGCATTGCTGCAATTCCAAGTGTTGCCCTGCAGATAGAGAGATCGAGAAGAGCCCTGCCAGTGTAAGTGAGCCAGAGCCCTGTGCCACTGCTATTACAAAGCCTTCTCTTCCTAAAAAATTCATTTCATCTTCATTAGCAAATACCCTATAACTTACTTTATCTCTTTTATTCTCTGTAATAATTGTTTTATAACTACTCAAAAGAACCTGAAAGACAGAAGACTTTGGAGCTCTATTTCTCTCACGCACTGGAAAGGAGTCTCTTGTGTTTCCTCTGTATCTCTAAATCCAGTTACCCTGCTGCTGCTACAGCTGGTGTGGCTCCAACAGTGCTATCAGGACAGGGTACCCTGCAGCAGAAAGGCTGTTGCTAAGGCTTTGACACTCTGTCATATAACTCTGCTCAGGGCAGGCCTAATCACTGCTGTGCTTTAAAACCACTGATAGTCCTAGAGACTGGCTCACACTCCACCTGCCAGCATTGCCAGCACTGGTGGAGCTGGGAAAAAGCCTCAGCAACCACAGGAAATTCTATGGGGCTGATTTCCTTCTAGGAACAGAATTGTGCAAATTGTTTTTGTGTATGTTCTGCACTGAGACTGCCTTTGATTGTTTTTTCCAAATTTCCCTTGTCTATCTTTGGACTGAAAGCTTTTGTGGGGAGGATTTCACAGCTGCTTTCTACCCTCTTCATAAGGGCAAGACTCTTCTGAGTGGGAGGAGAAATGGCAATAAATCAAGTGAAAGGCAAAGAAGAGGAGATTCCTGGGCTCTCACATGTGCTGACACACAAGTGAGTGCCCTCAGCTTTATCTGCTCACTCTCTGGCCTCTATCAGAGATTCACGTCATTACCCAACTCAGTGATTTCCGAGAGGGAATTCTTGCTTTGTCTCCTTGACACATGAAAACCAGAGTAGGCAAACAGGCACCCATTCATCATCTCTACATGCACATTCAGATAGGCTTTGTTTGGAAATCTCTTCCCTCCAGTCCCTGTCCTCTAGGGCTGCCTGGCTGGGGTTTTCTGAAGGCTTTGGCACTTCACAGCCACCTCAAACATGATTACAAGGTCACGTAACCATGTTGCTCAGCCCTCTCCTCACTGCACCAGCTCCACATTCACTCCACAGTCCACTTCAGCTGCATCCTGCCTCAACATAAAACCGGTCACAAATTCACTACTGTTTTTCTCTCCCCTTTCTCATTGCCCCCCCCTCCTCTATGCTCTCACTGAATGCCTCAAACAGAGCTGAGTGCACCCTCACTACCCTTAGTAAGGCATGAGAAAGGTGTGGGTTTAAGAGTAATAAGCATATGAAAAGTCTGATCTCAGGTGACTTGCTCACAGTAACACACCGTCCCAGATTAACCCTTTGGACAAGAGAGATCTTTGTCTCCTAACATTAGACTTTTTGCCTTCTTTACTCTTACAGCCCCACCACCACTGGTGCAAAACCTCCCTGCACCTCCAGCTCAGGAGCAGCACACTCCTCATCTCACAACTAACACAACAGAAGTCATCCCAGCCCTTTCTTCCTAAATTATATAATATTTTCTAATCCTTCTAGCTCTCTTCTCATTTTTTTTCAAATTTTAACGAGTCCACTCTGTTTTTTCCATGCTACTTACAAAATGCTTAGCATAGCCAGTTCCCACCAGTCTTAACCTAACCTCCTGTGGGGGACTATCATATTCAGCTGCAAGAAAGCATTATTAACATTAACAACTCATCTAACTCTGGGAAACACTCCGAGATGCAACTGATGTATGAAATCAAGCCGTACCTCCCATTTGGATGGGAGTGGCAGTGGTTTCCATGGTTACATGGGATATACACCTCAGAGAGGTCCTGGGAGGCAGTGGGATTGCAGTGAGGCACCCAAGTGTTCATTTTAATCCCATTAGAACAAAGACCAACAGAGAGACAGATACAGCAATATGACTAATACTCCCAGACTGGATGCTATGTCCTAAGAAGCTTGGGTAGGCCTCACTGGAGGCCCTGCTGCAAGCCTGAACAGCTGTTAGGAGAAGGAGGAAGATTAAAGCTCAGGCAGAGGGAATCTCCTGCCCAACAAACCCAGAGGTGCCTGCAGTATGGACATACCCAAAGCCATCACATGAGGCCAGCCATGAACTGCATCTGCCATAGCCACCGGGTGTGAAAAGCCAAGAACTTGAGAGCAGCAGGGACTTGCCCTCACAGCATCTTTCCAAATATAGCACTCTAGCTCTCCAAAGGGGAGAAATAATGGGCAGGCAAAGAAAGGCCTTCAGCTGAAAGCATTGTTTCAAGCTGTGACCTGAAATAGATGTAAAACATAAGCTAGACCTCAAAGAAAAAGGCAAACATCTCTTTCAAAATAACAGTCTCACTAAGTTGCTCCATTTATAAATCAGTTCCTCCCTTCCCATAACATAACAAATTATGCTGAGAAGTGAATTTCTCTCTATATAACGCTCATTCACCAATTTTTAATGCTTCAGAGGTTAGGTGCATCTGTGGTGAAACGTGCCATTCCAAAGGCCACCAAGAGATGGCACCAGGATTTCTGTGTGCCACGTGTTCATCCAGCCCTTTGGAACAACCTTGGGAGATGTTATTCCTCTCTGCCTCATCAATTCCTCATCTATTTTCAAATCTTGCTTGAAAACATCTCTTCTCCCCTTGTCTCTACCTCTTAATTTTTCAATTTCTCTCATCTACTGCTATTAACAGTACAATGCCAGTAAAGTGTAATTCTGAAATGCAACTCTATTTGTTCTGCGAAGCAGCACTGACATACCATCAGTCTGAAATGAGATTTTGTAACTTATTATTGATATTAGAGCAGGTCATTCTTTGAGAGAAACCACATCGACTGTAAAAAGAATGAAAGAGAAGGAACTGTGTGAAACTAGGACACCTCTGGCTCCAAAATCATTTCTTCTATTACAACGGCTCATTGCAATAAATTTGCACAGTAGGATTTATTTACTTATCTCAGTGATGTAACCATCCCTGCTTCATGTTATCGGAGATTTTAGTCAAGTTAAAAAGACACTTTATGGAAAGCAAAACTTTCAAGACAACCCTCTTTCCTTTGTCGCTGACATCATCTGATTCAGAATGGTGTTTACTAGTTTTATTTAACAGAACTTCTAGGATAAATCCCATGTAGATCAAGGCCAGATGGGAAGCAAGTAATTTAGTTGTGATATAGCTCAACAGAAATATTTTGCCCCTTCATGTGAATTTTTTACACGGATCAAGTGAACCAAATAGTGTCTGTTTATTCTCAAAATGCTAAGCATTGATTAATTCTGACCATATTCCAATAGAATCATGTGTTACTTTCCAATTAAATATCCAGACTGCTCAACATGATTAATGACAAAACACAGACTAACAAGAGGAATTAAGAATGATTTGCTTTTCATCTTCTATCAGGAACCATTGCCAAATAAACAAAGGCATAAAGCTGTATATGGAGCATTCCTCAAGAAAAAAACCCATCACAACAGCTTCCCTACCAGGTTGAAGAAGAACTAATCACCATGTCGATGCCTTGAGTTTCTTCTCTTTCTCAAAATACTGTCTGGCAGTGGCCATATATTCTTCTGTTCAAGAAGAGAGCAGCTGGAAGCTTAGGCCAATCCAGGAGATGGAGTTGCAGTAAATGTTTATGGTGGTCTACCAGCAAGACATTATCCAGGGTTAAGGATAGGGAAAATCTAACTGCCAGCCCTGGGATCTAGGGCAATTTTGCAGCTGGATCTCTTCCTTGTGCCTCTCCATCATTCTTAGCAGAAGAGATAAGTCCAGTACTCAGGTCATCCCCAGGACACATGTCCTCTCTCTTTGTCTAAGCCAGATGTAGCCCACTGCTGTTCTGGTTTCTTCTGTCAGTGTTAAGGTCACAGGAGAGCACTGATATAAGCATTTGTTAATGTGGCACCTTGGTCACTTTTCAACACTATGGGCTCAACACTTTAACCTTGCACTGAAAGCACCAGTTTCAAGATGAGAAAACAGAATCTCAGTTGTAAACAAAACAGGTTTCATAAAGAAGAGTAATAGATATTTATCCCCATATTCAAAGGCTAATTTAAAGCTATGTACAGCCTCTTAACTTATATCTTCAGCATTTCCAGGGTCTTCATGTTCTCCTTGGTCAATCTGACACAGTATCTGATTAAATATGGCTTTTAGCATTAGATGTGCTCTCTTGATCACCTTGGCATTTCTCTCTTCCCTTGCATCAGCTTTGCTTTCTGTAGTCAGTAAAAATATCCTCAGCTCCCACTGTGACAGAAGTATGTGATACAGGAATCACTTCATGGTCATGACAAGAGCGTCATCAATATTCCTGCATGTGTCAGACTCATTACTCCCTCCCCACCTCAAATCACCCCTGAGCACTTATCAAAGACACCAGTGGTATTCTCATTCCTCCTGGGTTTTGAGCCCTGACACCAGGTGGATCTGACTCCACTCTCCAAATCTCCTTCAGCAACCTTCTACCTTACCCAGCCTTGAACGCCCATCATGCCCACTGCAGACTCATCCTCCACTGCACAGAGAGAAATAAACATTTTCAAGACACTCCAAGTTTCTAGAGGCAAACATGTACCACAGGTGAAGAGAACTTGCCTCTTTTTCCCTTCAGTATGCGAGGAATCCAGATATCCACCTCAGGTGAAATAGAGTTACGTGGGAGGATTTCCTCCCTTTAATGAAAAGGGAGAGTATCAGCAAGCATTTGAGGCACTGGGACTATCCAATAAGCACCAAACATAGGAAGAATTGTGATCAAATATCAGAAATGGGTTATGCTGGACATGAGCAAAGGCAGATAATTTCTGTGTATCACATTTTCTCGCGAATTAATTTGGCGCCATTCCCAGACCTTTTTTATTCACTTTCTACTTTTAATTAAGTAGTCAAACTTTACTGGAATAGCCCACTGTAGAAAGCCAAGTACTCTGAATACCCACAGAAAGAGTTTTTATTTCTGATGAATATTCACTCTTGTTGTAATCTTTCATACGAGGTTTATGCGAACACTTACCATGAGCCAGCTCTGCTCAGTATGATAAATAGATGTACTCATAGAGCTTTGAGAAACAAAGATATTTCAAAAGGCTCTCCAAATTGCTTTAATAAAACTGTGCACCAACCTTTTAACAGCAGAAAAGGAGAACACAATGGAGGAAACTACTGAGGCGCACCACCATTTGCCATTTTCTAAAGCACAGGTCTTCCTCATATGAAAGGAGAATAAAATCTGAGGGTTTTATTTTCAGCCTCTTTAATACTCTATCTTCAACATGAGGAATTCTAGAAGAGCCTGCACAACATATAGCCATAGACAACTTACAACCTCCAAAGTCACTGGTGAAGGTACCTGGTGCCTGACAACCTGGAGAGCCATGCAGAAGAGACCCAGCTTCTGGCTGACTAGAGAGCAAACATCTTCCACTGCCACATTCCACAACACATCCAAATACCTCTCAGAACAAGTAAATGGGAAAACAAGCAACAGTGTTGGAAGGGACACAGTGAAGTGGAGAGGGGTAGAAGCTGTGGAACATACAGGGAATAACAAGGATGAAAGATGAAAAGAGCAGTGACCGTCGCACTGTGTGAGGCATCAGAGACGCTACATTAGAGAAGGTGTTGATGGAGTGAAGATTTGAGCATCCCACACACACTCCTATCAGATATCCCAGCTACTGACATAAACAGAACTGAGGAAAACAGAGCATCATCTGGCTTTATTTAAAATTGTCCCTGTAAAAGGTATCAGAAAACTTTCTCTGCAGCACAGCATCATGAGAGGTGGGCAAGACAGCCTTGAGTCTCTGACTCACTTAGATTTCACAGTGGTTGACTCAAGAGTTCTCTATACCTCGGAGAGTTCCACGTTTCCTCCATGTAGCTTTTACCTCAGCTATGGATAGTTCTGGAGAGATCTGCAGTTATGGCACCAGCAACCTGAAGACCTCAAATGCCTAACTAAAGCTGATAAAGTCCATGAGTCACCGTCTCAGGGGAATCAGAGCTACTTGGCATGTACCCAGAGAAGGTCAATTGGAGCATGGGGAGACTATTTCTAAATACCCCAGAGCTTTGCACTGGGAAAAATAAATAGGACTATGTATCTTGTTTCCACATCTTAGCAGGCTAAATAAATAGCTCTCATAGGGCACTCTCCAGGGCAGATTCTTAAAGTGACCTTGGCCTTGCTGCTGCCCGGGACAGGGGAACGCGGGTGTACCCACCAGAGAAGGGGTGCATTTTCAATGCTGCATTCCTGGCAGCTGATCAGAGAGCCAGGGTAATCTCAGCTCCCACAGTTGCCGGCTGTTCCTTCCCAGCAAAAAGGCAAACCATGGTGGCACATAGTTATGAGGTGGAGAGAAGTTATCAAGAGCAAATACAAAGGGAGGATCAGAGGATTTCTGGGACAACATTGGAGTTCTCTTCTGTAGGCAGGTTAGAGGCTGGTGCTCTCTACAGCTTCCATAATGATAGCCAAAAAGAAGCAGAGGTTTTTGTGACCAAGAACCACACCAAAATACCACACTCCCAATTTCAGCATAGCCACAGCCACTTTGGGAAGAGCTGCACCATCATCAGATAGCTGGGAGTACATCTGGAGCTAGACAAAGCACATAACCCTTTTTTATCCTTTCTCCCCATCTCAGAAAACCCATCCATAAGCTCCCTACCCCAGTCACCTCACAAATTTTTAGCTAGAGGAACTCAAGTCATGGAAGGACATTTTCCCCCCATGTACCCACCTCCATTTTCTGATAAGCTGCAGACATGCTTACAGCTTTCAGACTGTAGCTATTCCAGGCATTTGCTAACACTGCAAGAGAAGATCTGAAACCCACTCTACAGTCTGTTCTTAAGACCTAAATTCTTGCCAACAATATCTCCTGAAGCCACATTCCACAATGAAAGCAGCCCCTCCAAGTGAACTGCAAGCAAGCAAGCAGAATCTCCACTGACTAACAAGACACTAGTGCCTTTTAATGGGTTGCAGTTGTGTTTTAAAACAAAACAGGTTTGTGTGGTTCTTCTGATGTAAAACAGGCTGTCTCCACTGTGCCACCGACCTTCTCAGCTGCCCCTAGTTATGAAACAAAAGGCACAGCTCTGAGACCTGGGCAGGCCCACTGAGTGACCACCCGGCTTGAGCTGATTTATGGTTCTTGTTCATCAGACCAAGAACAGGTGGGAGCCAAATCACCTTTTCCTGTGAGCTGGGTCCTGGCAAAAAATTGCATGCTCTGTTTGCACACTCATGAAAAATATGTTTTAAGAAGAGCACAGATATTTTAGGAAATAAAAAGAAACGCAGGAAACTGAACTAGCACTGAGATAGCTCAGGCAGACAAAAATTAATGCATAAGACACCTTTTTTAAAATGAAAAATAAATTAAAGCTTTTCAATAATAAATAAAAAGGCTTACTAGCAATAAAATGGGCTTTACTAAGGGCAATTTTGAGTTTGCTTTTCTGGTGTTTGTGTCTGTGTTCCAAATGTAAAAAAATGTCCACAGAAGAGTTCAAAACAATCCTTGTACACCAGATAAAAGGAAATAAAACCTAAATATTGCATATTGACAATGTGGAATCATTGAAATCAAAAGCAGCCTGTTTCTCTGAAGGTTGTTTCCCTTAGAAGTGAGTATTTTAGAGCACTTTACAGCCTACATCTACAGCAACCCTCAGCAGCACTCCCTGCATCTCCAAGTGTATCTCAGCAAGAAGCCAGGCTAGAAAGGTGTGACAGAGCTTTCCACTTCCCCCATGGCAAACAGTCAATGGAAAATAAAGCATTTTTGCACAAAATTCATTTTAAAAGCCTTTAGGCAGCCAGTCCCATTGCTTAACAGAAAACTGATATAGGCCCAAGTCCCGTCACACACAGACCCTGGACTATCCCAGAAGCAGAGCTAACACTGGTCTTATCACAGCTAACACTTCCATAGGAAGGAAAACAGGGAATTGAGTTGAATTTTCTTAGTTAAGCATGGCTTGGACCCATCAGTCACTTTTGATTGCCTCAGAAGCCAAGTCCTGCTCTGAGTCTAACTCATCCTGGGCACCACTGTCACACATAAAGCAGTTCTCCAGGCTGCCTAAATCTTAAAGTTATTACATGAGGCCTGAGGGGAATGCTGAGGGATGCTCAGACACCCAAGGAATAATATCTTAGTGGTAATATTCTTTAAGTTGGGTAATATCCAAACTTCTGTGTAGGAAACCTCCTGGTATCACCACACAAAGGAATCTCAGGTACTTTGTCTAAGAGAGAACTGAAGCTGTGAAGCAGTTCCAGGTACTTGGCACTGTGCTAGAAAGCCAAAAGCACAGCAAAAGTGAGTTGGCTCCCATCAACAAGGCAGCTGCAGGAAGTTGTGCATCTGCTGGGCCCCCTCAGTATCTTATTTAGGAAAGCAAACTGTCCAAAAAATGGTGTATCTCCAGACATGTAGGCAGAGGAACTGGAAGAATGCTGTATTTAGCAAACAGTACTGGGTGTTGATGTGCAGCTTCAGCACTCACAGCTGGTGGAAATTAATTCCAATTCCTTCCCATGCAGTGTATTGTGTAACTGGTGATATTGAGAGAACTGGTATCAGTCTTTGATGGTAACAGCAAGATGGACATTATTTAATGCATCCAAGGTGACTGGACCCCACTTCAACCACAGCTAAGCAAGCAGTGGCCAGACTTTATTGAGGATGCAGTGTCTGTCCATCCTTCCCACCCCGTGCTCTACCTGAAGCTGCTTACTCAGTAATCACCAGCCATGGACCTCACCCATGTCAGGTCCATGCAGAAGCCAGAACTGGCTGAATGCTGCCATGTCCTTGCTGGTACATGCCTGAGCAAGTAGGGACTGTGCCCCACAAGCCATTGCATGTCTCAGCAGGAGAACTGGCAGGTTCTGTGTTGCTTAAGCAAATGGGATCGCGTGGGCACAGCTCACAGCAGCACATTCTTCCCCCTGCTTTTAAAGAGCAAGCCACAGATATGTGCTGTGCTCTTATAAAGTGTGCCTTGAAAGGCATCTGAGGAAGTGGTCAGAACAGACAACTTGGGGACTAATATTCAGCCTCAAGATGAAGATGTAAAATGGACTTGCTGCTTCAGAAAAGAACTATTTGAAATATGTGGGCTGGGCTTAAAAGCAGACACAGATTAATACTAGTAAGAACTGTCATACTTCAAAAATATCATGATGACCAGGTCATGACTCCCTGCAAATGGAGAATGAGACAGCACTGCCATTCCTCTCTACGTACCCCCAGGCTGGTGCTGGCAGGAGGTTCTTGCTGAGGGGGAGGCAGGAGTGGCTTGTCTGCTGCCAGCACAAGCTTCTCAAAACCCAGTTGTGGCTGGGAAATGAAGGATGGTACCTTGCAATCAAACTGCCATCGCTGTCTGGGGCACACTACAAATAAAGGGCCACCAGCATGAATCATATGATGAATCACAGCATGAACGTGTCCTTCAGGGAACTATTTCTGCCTCTTAAAAAACCCTGCAGATTTAAAGTGAGTGGAAACTGCATACACTTCTGATTTCTTTGCCTCTTCAAGTGGAACCAAAATTTTATTTCTTTCTGTCCTGGAAAGATGGGTTCCCTTGGGGCTACTGCCTACCTGACCGTCCTGACGTGTCTCTTGCTGTAGGGAGTGATGACTTTGAAAAGCAGCTCCATGGCTCCATTGATGCCAAGCATAGTTCCCGTGGTAACTACGGCAATAAAAGGAAAAAGCAGTCAGCTCTGAAGCAGGCAGCTGGCAACATTACTTAGAAGAGATGTGGGGAAGAGTAGCTGCCCCTGGGGCTATGAGCTCTCTGGTCTCCCATCTGGACTCCACAGATCCCCTTACAAACACACAAAGTGAAGCACAAAGCTGTCTGTGGACACAACCTGAGCCAAAATCAGGCGCAAAACCAGTCCTGCCGCTCTTTCCCAATTTCCTCAAAGCCCCTTTTCCTGTAGACATTGTACTCTCCAGGGAAAAAAAATCATAATTAAATAGGGTCTTCTCCCAGAAAAGATGACAGAGCTCAAATTCATCCCACATTTCCCACACGCAACTCAATGACAGTTCATTTCATAGGGGCTTAGAGAGCAGAGTTTTCTTCTGTGCCATTATTCAGCAGAGTGGAAGTGGGTTTTGGGGGCTTCTGAATGCAGTTTAATTTCATCTAGGCCAATTTTCCCTTTAATTCTTCACTTTTTAACACACTAGGAACTGTTATAGATAGATTTTGCAATAGATTTTCAATACCTGATGCACCTAGCCTGGGTGTTTAGCCAGACCTCCCCACTATGAGACAGGATATCTCTGTGTAACAAAGGAACAAATACAGCCCAGAAATATTAAATGGAAGCGACCAAGGTGAAAGGATCAGCAATCAACAGCCGCCAGAAGCAGCTCTGGCTGCCTGCCCACTGCCGGGTTTTGGCTGTTTTGTAGATATCTCCCAGTGGTCATCAGAGAGCTGCCAGAGGGCCCATCATCTCCTGCTGTCCTACCGCGTCCCTGCCAAGCTGTCCTGTGATGGAAAGCCTTGCAAGGCCCGCCAGCTACCTTCCCACTGGCTGGCAATTCATTAGAGATAGGGTGGTGGACAAGGCTGCTTGAAGTCATCCAGCTCCAGAGCAGGATGTAGGCTGCCACAAACATCTGGTGGCAGTGAAGGGTGCAACCCAGAGCAGAGCATGAGGTGAGACTCATCTTTACTGCTTCCATACCTAAGCACTCTCAAGAGTTTTATATGGTTCTGACTTCCCTTTAGTTCCATTCTATAAGCATAATTTTTAAGGTTAGGAACATGCATTCTCCTGGTTTGGTATCACATCCACACAGATTTTCACCTAACCTCCCCTGCAGCTTCCCAGCTGGGCCACAGAACCCACAAATTCAAAGTTATTAATGGAGAGTGCTAGAGATACCTGGAGAGTAACAGAGATGCTCCAGCAAAGGTGCAGAGCTGGGGTTCTGGGGTCTGACATTAACAGAAAGGAGGCCGAGCTGCAGTGTACATCCTAAAAGCTCTGCAGAAACAGCAGCGGAACAGGAGCACACGTGCCCTGAAGCAGGGAGCAGGGAAGTGGGCAGATCATCCTTTTGGGTGGGAGGCAGCACAGGGTCACTGCGCAGCTGTGGAACCCAAATAAAGTCAGATTTCATCTTCTGGCTTTGGCTGCGTTTTCAGCCACACTCGGACTTTCAAATGCTGCTTATCACGGGGAGAGGGGCTGAGTGTTGAGGCTTGGCTGCTTGCCTGAGAAAGCCCAAAGCATGAAACCAGCTCCTGTCCGGGCAGAAGGGACCTGCAGGGCTGGGTGCCAGGAGAGCTAAATCTCAGGATGCACATAGCAGACTGCAGACAGGATGGCCATCAAGAATTATCTGCTGGGTGAGGGATGCAGGGAAGGAGAGGAAAGGGTTAGAGTGAGCTAAAGGAAATTTGTGCTGATGAGCTCAGTGCTTTAGAGCAGGGAAAGCCTGTATGAATCTGTAATGATCCCAGGAGAGAATACTGGAAATCCCATTGCTTGAATCATTTAACATGAGGGCATTGCCAAGCAAGAAAAGCTGGGAGAGTGCACATCTGAGGGGATACTAGTCAAAAGAACAGGATCTAATATCTGCTTCCTGGGGGACCTTGAATAAGTAACAGATTTCTCTCTCCCTCTGCTTCTCCACCCTCATGGAGCTGCTCTGAGGATCAATACAATCAACAATAGTGAGACATTTGGCTGTTATGGTAATGGGAACTGTATAGAGACTTAAGGTACCCAAGTCTCAGAGCAAAAGAATTGGCTGTCTATATTCCAGAATGAGAGATCTTTGCCATGAATATTTTTCACTACAGCACTTTTATTTCCATAGCTCGCAGATGAAATGCACTGTAAAGGCTGCATAGGCCCCTTGAGGAGCACCTTTTTCTAAGGTTGTTCTGGCTTTTGTGCTTTTCTGTATATTAATGGTGCATGCAGGCACTAACCCTACAGGAACGATGTTTCTTTGCATTGAAATTACTAAAAAAGAACCCTGATGGTTGTCACACAGAGGAAAAGAGGAAAATCCTGGCACTCACCATTAGAAGCACAAACCCGTAGGACCCAGAGGCAGTGGGTGAGGTGCAGGTGGTGGCCCAGGTTTCTTCTTGTCAAGCTCAGTACTATATCAGTGGCTTCTGCCTTCTGCACTTTCAGCCCAAACTTTCTATCTGTGAAAAGCAAATAAGAATTAAACTGTTTCAAAGGCCAGGTCATTGCAGCAGTGCTGCTAAACATATTTCCACCAAACTTTGTAACTCAAAACCTCATAACAAAGGCATTCAAATATATCAATGAGTTAAATCAGTATTAATTTTGCTGAAAACAGAAAAACACGGGATTTACTTTAAGTCACCGTAGATTAATCATAGAACAGTTTGGATTGGAAAAGACTTTTAAAGGCCACCTAGTCCAAACCCCTTGCAATGAGTTGTACTAGACAAGGTTGCTCAAAGCCCAACCTGACCTTGAATGTTTCCAGGGATGGGGCATCCACCACCTCTCTGGGCAACCCATGCCAGTGCCTCACCACTGCCATCATAAAATATCTCTTCCTTACATCTTATCTGAATCCATCCTCTTTCAGTTTAAAACCCTTACTCCTTGTCATGTAGCAACAGACCCTACTAAAAAGTCTGTCCCCTTTAACTACTGGAAGGCCACAATGGGCTCATTCTTAGTTATGACCCCACCGCCCCCCCCCCCGCCAAAAAACGTCCCCCAGCACTCAGCAGTACCTCGCTGGCCCACCCTGGCCAGCAGCCGCAGCAGGGGCAGGAGGGTGCCGTGGTCGGGTGGCTCCATCCGGGCAGCCGTGGCCAGGGCCCGCAGCAAAGCCTCGCTGCCCCCTTTGCTGATCACGTACTGAATTCTCCGTCCAGTGCCTGGGGAAAAGAGGAGACTGCTCAGAGCATCCCTTCCCTGAGCCACAGCTGTCACAAACCCTCACAGAGCACACAGAGCTCCCATGGCCCTCACACAATATTTGAGTGCCACGAACGCACAAGTGTTTGCAGAACTGGCCATGGATCCCAGGACACACGGCTGGTGGCTGTGTGGTGGAACTATGTGCTCTGCTGCCTGTTACCATGACAGTTGTTGCCTCTCCAAACCCACGTGCTGCAGAAGTTTTTCACCGTGCGTTGAAATGTGGCAGAGAGGAATGAGCAGAGGCACCGACAGGTTTCAAAGCAGCAAAAGGCTCAGTGATCTTTTCTTAGATACTGGAAATTAAACAGGGAAAGAACTAAAGCTGCACTGGGCTTCTGCCAAATGAAAAGGAATCCTAGGGAAGCCTTGGGGACAGCTTTCAAATAAATGTAGGTCTCCAAAGAAACCATACTCTAACCCTGGGAGCCTTACTGTGTTAACAAACATTGATCCGGGCTCTGCGGTTGGGGGATGTTGCTCATTCCGTTCCTAGAGGAGAATAGGACCCCCTATCCTCCATGGAGGCCATCCCCCCACCCAGCTGAGACACAGGGCTGCAGGGCTCCAAAGGAGAGGCCCAGATGGACAGGTGATGTGGGCCCCCACAGCCTGGCAGATTAGTTGGGTTGGTAACCATTTAGCAGATGATATTTTTGGGGTGGAGCAGAAAGGAAAGGGAACTTGATTATTTTTGTCAGTTCTTTTGCCAATACAGCTTTGAGCACATAAAGCGACATCCATTCCCTGCAGCCCCAAGGCAGAAGTGCCTTTTGGAGAGAGGCTCAATCCTCTGCATTAGAGGCTCTAAAAAGTCAAGTTCCTTTCCCTGTCTCACAGTCCTCTCTCCAATGGCACTGGTGAACATTTCCAGTGGTTGACTGCCAAGGATTATGAAATACTTTGCAACCTATGGGTATCTTTGAAACTAAAAAGAAAAAATTGAAAATTTCTCTGAATCTCATTTTTTTTCTTTAACACACTGAATAAGATCAGTCTTCCAAACACAGGAGTAAGGACTGCTTATCTATAGATACAATTTCTATTTTTTTCACTTTGCAAAACACCTGGCCAAGTTTGAATTCAATTATGAATTCCCTGACTTACTTGAGGACCCCCTTCCTGCCCTTGCCCACAGCCTTTGCCTCAGATCTTTGCTTCCTTACCCAGAGACAGCAAGTCAGTGAGGACGCTGAGAATGTTCAGGATGACATCCTTGTCACAGGAGCTCTGAAACAGAAACACACCAAATTTAGGGATCAGTTCAGAACAGGGCACTTTGTGCTGCACAGGGCTGCAATGCATCCTGCAGTTCAGAGGCACTGAGATCCTTGTTTGGATGCTGAGCACTTTTGTGCCATCTGGACAGTGAATATGCAGAAACATATTGATGACACATTTTAAAAGCCTCTAACAGATCATACTACACAGTATTTAATCCACTGTAGCATTTCTGTAGAACTTACATCTGAATTCTAAACTAAAGCTCTCTTTTTTAGTTTGATCTGGGTACCCTGAAGTTGAGGAAATTATGTATCACATAGAAATGCTAAATGTGAGGTGGTTTTCCATGAGAGCATCTCTTATTACTGGAGTTGAAGAACAATATATTTAAATTATATCAATCCCATCTACAAGAAAATTCTCCTGTCTTTGCAGCTACAACCACGTGGAAGCCTTGAATATGAGGAGAAGAAAAATTCCTAAGCTTATTTTTAAACTACTATAATTTAATTTTAAGACCAAGTTACCACCACGCTTTGACGTGACACATTCTGGTTTAGAGTCATTTTAAATTTTGCATTATAGGAAATAAGGTATAATGCACTTGAGGAGAAGGAAACACACGATATCTACCATCCATCTGTGTGATACACTGGACTGCTTCTTTAACCCTCCTCTAAACAGATTTCACTGCTGTGATTCAAGAATTAATCACCAGTCTGTATTGCAATTTGAGGGATTTGGGTTAAGTCCTGGATGTTGTAATTTGTGTAGAGATAGAACACTATACAAATTTCTAATATAATACAAAATTTGCATTTGAATAGCCTTGGTCCCAAAGAACCTCAGGATCACATAAACTATAATAGAATAACTTTATTTTCATTTAAATTATGACAATAAGATAACATCTCACAAATATATGGCTCCTATATTTCTGAATGTTGAACTGCTTCAGAAACTTAACCTACTGGTATCTATTCTGGATATATGTGATCATTTTACCAGCCAAACTGATTCAACCATTTTCTGATATATTTAACATTATGCAACTGAATATTTAAGACAAGGAGTCGAGAAGTAACACCTAGCAAAAAGAAACTCAAGGAAGAATATTAGGGAAAATCTAATTCAGATCTATAATGACTTTTAAAGCAAATGGACACTTTTTTCCCAATGGATCCCTGAAAAAGTGACAGCACAAGCTGACAAGGTGCTGAAGATTGTGTAGTTAATTAGGGAGCTGCAGTTCATGTCTCCTCCTTTGTTACAGTTGAGGAGGGTATGCATGGAGTGAGACACAAGGATGGAGCAGGAAAATGATCAGTCTGCAGTCAGAGAAGGTGACTGCCAGCCTGGAGAAACAGATTTCCACCCCTGTCACAGAAATCCTGTAGGATGCTTGGCAGCTCCCTGCAACCAAATCTCCTTCTGTACTGGCAAACTCTATGTGCCATTTTCTGCATGGAATAACTACACTGGTGCCAATATTTCCTAGCTTCTGTATCCTAAACCTCGTGTGTATTCTTAGATTTCTTTTTTTGTCATAATTATTAATAAAAACAAACTCCAAATCTCTGAAAAACAAGGTTTCCCATCGTACTGGTTTTGGCCAATTAGCAGTTCTACCAAGATTTCACTGCTCAATACATATTTCATGGTGACATAAATGAGCAACAGGAACAAGAGGTATCAGCAGGGGAATGAGAGAAAAGAACAAGATGTGGTCAGGGAAGGGGAATAAAGAAAAGAAGAGCCAGGTGAGGTTGAGATTGGAGCAGACAAGCAGAGAATCACTTCTGAAAGGGGACTCAGTGGAGGAGGTGAGCACTGTGAGCACTGATGGCTTTCTTAAGGCTCACCTTGCTTTTACTCTTAGCTAAAACCAACAGGCCAAGTGCCTGTCTCACCCCCACCTCAGAGCTGGCCCATGCCCAGAGGGAGAGCCTGCTGTTTCTATTCATTATTGACTCAACAAGCAGAGATCTCAGCACTGAATATAAAAGTTGAGCCCTTTTATGATCCATGTGGAAATCAAAGGGCTCGGTGTGATAGGATTACTGCTCCTTTCAGAGCCAAGACAAACAGAATCCGTGGCTTTAATGGAATCCAGTAACTCTTGGTTCACCAAGTATTGCCACCCTCACCTTAGAGGAGTCCAAATTTGTGCTACTGGCTCAAGGGACCACACAGCGAGGAAAGTCTGCAGCACGGTCAGAGCAGTTCTGAACACCATTACTCTTGGGTAAAATATATCATTTTAGTCTGATGTTAATCTTCCTTATTCATGTCTTTGAGCTGTCTCAAGTCTCCCAGACTAAACAAAGAACATTCAGAGGTCTCTTCCCAAGAGTTTCTTGGCATTTTTTAGCATAGGGACTTAATAGTCAGGGGCAGGTTGTCAGGAGTGATGAGTATCCCTCAGATTTACTGACTCCAGGAAGACTTACTGTTCTCAACACCTTTTTAAATATCAGGGTTGCCTAAATCAGACTGTCCTCTGATTTTGTCTTGCTGCCTCTCAGTATCTCTTTCCTCTGTAGGTGGATGGATTACACATTAAGGTTTCAGTAATGAAGTCTTCATTGATTTATGCTCCTATTACACTGGGTTGTTTATTTTAACTGATTGGATTGTGGGTTCCTAAGCCATTAACACAAATAGTGATGACATAAGATATCCTCTGACTTTCCATGCACTGTATCCAGAGACTCAGGCGAACAAAGAACTTCAGGGAACATGAAAGATCAACCTTTAAAATGTGAAAATTAAAGCTGGGTGATATTGCCAAATATTTTACTTGAGTATTTACTCTTGATTTTTTAACACTAAAATTATGTGTTGGTGCCTCATCGCTCCTCTTCTTCCTGCACATTAGTGAAGGAGTTGGATGACTCGTGTTGGCTGAAACAGTGGATAAAACCCCAGAACCATTACAAATTCTAACATATTTCCCAGTAACTTTAGTGGCACCACTGAATAACACAGACTTCTGCAGAAGAACATAGCTCCCATTTATAATAGCAAGACAATACAGAAAAGAAACAACCCTAAAGTTGCTATTGTCTTGCTAGATGGCAACTTGCCTGTTGAAAAGAAACAGCTCAGATTTTGACTAATTAGCTTCGGGTTTTCAAAGTCATCAAAGATATTTGGACATTAAAATCTGTTAGAATCAATTGTTTAAATTAATATACCTAACAAACTCTTTGTGGATGAATTGTCAACATATTCATTCATAAAAAATATTCAGTAAATCTTTTGAAACAGTAAGTACAAATGGGAAAATCACAACTTGTGCCTGATCTAAAAAAGATGAATAGAGTAATTTCTTTAATGCAAATTTCTTACCCAGCTCTGGTAAAAATAAACACATTAGTTATTTTTATTGAAAGAGATGTTTGATGGTTTAAGAACAAACCATAACCAAAGAGAGGAGAGAAGTAAAATTCCTCTTGCTAAGTATTTTCCATTCCTACCAGCCCTTACAAATGTTAGATTCAGCATCTACATGTGCACAGACTAATGAAGATGCATTTGTTGTATATGGGTGGAATAAGAGCAGAGAAAAGTTCCCAGAGGCTTAAGTTAGATTACAAAATCGCTGACCTCCTGCAGGATTTCACTAAAAGGATTTACAGTTAGAGCCAGATTGTTACCTATTACCAACAGCCTGTAGTTGCCTTTCACAGCTTGCAGCTGGACAAAGGCTAAGGTAGCAAAAACATCACTTTAAATATCAAGCATGGCTGTACTTTTTGGTCAGAGCCCCTCATGTCCCTTAGCCTTACTCCAGCAAAGCCTCCTGTCTTCCTCACCCAACCAGGAGTATCACAGGGCTGAGCTCAGATGCATTTAATCAGCTCCTGGCTGAGAGCTCCTCTCTGAGCTTTTTCTGGGAACTAATCCCTGAAACACTGGGGCTAGCTTGGCGGAAGCTCCTCAGAGATAAACAGCAGGAGGATGGAGAAATCCAGAAATAAAAAAATACCCCAGCGCACCATCGTTGATACGTTACAGGCAGCAAGTGATTAATTGGCGACATTGGGCTTGGAGGACAACAGCTCGATCCCAACATTTCTGACTGGCAGCTCAGGTTATTTCACTGACCCACGATTAAGCAGGGAACAGCTCCTGTCTCCTTGTCCTGCTCCTGGGAACATGCCAAGACCAGCTGTTATTTACTCAAGACAAGATTATAAAATTGCTACTAAGCCACAGTAACAGGTAACCTCAGGGAAAGCTCTGAGCATGTTCTCCAAAAGACTCAGTAACCCAACAGAGGTGGGATTTTTCGTGTCCCACCTGGAGGATAGCAGCCATCAGTGTCATTCCCCTTCCAGCACGGCCTTCAAACAAAAACTTCCCATAAACTCAGTCTTTTGGGCTTTTTTGTCTTTTGCCGAAAGGCAAGTATGCCTCCAAATGAGACACACAACCTACCGAGAGGGTTTGTTGGGAGTCTAAGCATTAATGCTGAAAAAAGGAGGACGCCCAGAAAGAAATCAAACAGCATTAATTTGTGCGGTGCGAGATTTACTAATAAATATTTTATTTGGGGGAAGAAATACAAAGCAGTTATTCCAATCACAAAAATAATGAATGCATAATGAAAGAAGTCGCTCTTGCAAGACAACACATAACATGATTTCTACCAATACGTCTTTTAAATTAATTGTTGAATTGTCTCATGAAGCTGTCGACTGCTTAGGAAAAAACTCCCAAACAAACAACAAAAAAAATGGTCTGATTTTAAAGAAAAGGTACTGCTGTGCTGGGCTGAAAAACTTCCAGACCTGTTTGCCTGGGTCTTTTTTAGTGATACGAAGGAATAGGATGTCCAGTTCCACGGTTTGTTTGTTTATTTGTTTGTTTGTTTATAAATAGCCTGTTTCTAAATACGGAAGCAGGGTTTGACCTGTCCAAAATATATCCTCCTCTCTTCTCTTTCCCTTAATAAATTTGCTCACACAAATAGCAGTCAGCAGCCCAACTGCCTGTGTAATGAGACTTACATCTGCAAGTCAGATTTCTCACTCTCTGCACTCAAAGCCTATTGAAGAGAAATTCTGGTGCAAAATTAATACTGGCTAAAATCAAGAGCAGGTTAGAGGCTGAGCAGCATTAGTCCTCACTGTCTCCTGAGACCTCTAGAAAATATTAGGTTCTAATTACTCTCTTAATGCTTAAATCTGAGTCCTCTGCCAGCAAGGTAAAAGGGTCTACCAACCCCAACTGCTGGGCACAGCCACTCACCGCTGGCATTATGGATTTGCCAGCTGGATATCTTCTTCCCACAGCTGACTATCCAGCCTTACAATAACTGTGAAGCCAGGTTTGGTGCCTTATGTTCCGAGCTTTGTCAGAGTAAATTGCTTTTTCTAATTTAAGAGGAGCTAAAAATTCACACTTAAATAAGAGAGCAAAATACCCTGGAGAGTTTCTTGTCTGTATGCTCCCATCCTCAGCCTCAATATTCAGCCAGCTAACCATGAGTTCTCCTTGTTGGAAGGTTATTATCCACAGTATTTGTTACATGGAGGTTTAGGGGGAAAAATCATTATTTCTGAAGGGGAAAAAAAGGGTTCAGGGACCTCTGAAATATCAGTAGGCAACCACAGAGTAAGGGAAGATTCCAATTAAAATGATTATAGCCTGAATTTTGTCATAACTGGAGCACTTTCTTAATAATACTACCATCATCCAGCTTTAGAAGGATCTCAAGAAATTATGGTCAAGTTGCCCCTGTTCCCAGAATACCCATCCAAACATCCCCAGCATCACCACAGGAGTCACCATCCTCTGTGGTGAACAGTACGTGCATTTCTTTGTCCAAACCTGGATTTCCTCTTCTGAGGAGGCAGATAGGCCTGAGCAAGCCGGGAAACTCGGAGGAGACATGGAAGGAAAAGGGGCTATTTAAAGCCTTGGAGAGGAGGACCTTGCTGCTCTGGGAGTGTCCTAAGTGACCTCTTTAATCCTGGGAGAAAGGCGTCCACAGCTGTGGGGGATCACGTAGCCCTCAAACTGTACCCGGAGCAGCCAAGGGGCCTCCGGGGACAGGACACGTGGCCCGGCAACCTCTTGCTCCCCTTCCCAAGCCTTGGAGACGAGTCCCCCTTGCTGGCCCTGGCCACCCCTGTGAGGCATGGCGAGCACCCCACTGAGCCAAGCACCAGACATTTCCTTCCCTACTGATGCTTCACACCAAGCCAAGCCCAAAGCAGAAATTATGAGGTTTATATCAGAGAATACAGCAAATACTCATTAAAAATGTCCCCTGCTCCGGCCTGCTGTAATCAGATGGGTGGCTTTCTTCATGGCTTGCAATGACCTGAAGGTCTGGGTTTTTCTCTCCCTTGTTTGCACTTCGGTGTGATAACCTGGAACATCTTTTTCAATGACATACCGGACCACTGCTGGGTGCAATTATTCCAACCTTTCACAATGGGTGGCAGCTCGTCCAGGAGGCCGAGCAGGAGTAGTGCCTCAAAGCAAACTTCTAACGTGCGAATGGACAGGGCTTTGCTCCTATTCACTGGGCTTCAGGACTTTTTCTCAAAGGATACAGGCTAAACCCTGCGGGACTGAACTGCTCCAAGGCAGAGATGGGCAAACTCCAAACTTACATCCCAATGTCTTCAAAACACTGAAGGTGTTGAGATGAAACAGCTTGGCTTGAGCTGGTCTCTAGCCAAAATAACTTGGTGAATAACATGGTGGAAATCATCTGTGCCAAGGAATCTTACTAAATTTAATTCAGTAAATTGTACTATCATAACACCTTTCATCAGAGAATCACAGACTTCTTCTAAATATTAGTTAACACCTGCCCAACAGCATCCCTCATCAAGATCAGACTGTTTCTTATTTTCCTGGTGGGAAATATCACCCTGTGGTGGGAAATTCACTTAGTCAATACCTAAGAGGATGGCTGGCAGAGCCAGGATAGCTATTACAACAAAATGAAGCGGAAACACTGTGTGCGCAGAAGTGCTGTGGCTCTCAATCACACACTTGCTTCCATTTATTTGTGGGGAGTTCAAAGATTTCCTTCCCTGAGATCAGTCTTCTCCTCCCAACTTCCCAGAATTAAGTGCAGTTGAAAAAAAACTATCCTCTGCAAGGAATACTGATGCCAGACTGGGAGAAGAAAGAGCTACTCCCCACCAGTGGGTCCCAGAGCTATTTGAAAAGAGATTCATCCTTGTGCCAACAGGTGAGGAAGATACTACATTTAATTAATCCGTACAGGAATTAGGAAGCCCAGAGACCATGACCTGATCTTTTTCTAAGGGTTGTTTTACTTGCTGTGTCAAAAAGACTCAGAGGTGTTTCACTTAACTTCAGAGCAAGGTTGTTCATCTCAGTGCCACCTTATTAGTGTGTCACTCCAAAAAAATATATTCACATCCAGATATCCGCAGGAATTATGCCCTGAAAGACTTCAATATCTTGGATACTGTTGGCAAAGTAAACCGCTTTTTTTCTCTCTTTGTTTTTTTCACGCCAAAGTTCCCTCAATGTTCTCAAAGAAAAGCTTGTCCTTGAGCAGAAGTTCCTCCTGATACAAAGTTCCTTTGTGTCACTTGCTCCTCTCACTAATGCGCCTCTAATAGAGCAATTACTTTATTATGCAGAAATGGTGGTAAAACACATTATTATATAACCCTCAAATGCTTCTGTCAAATTGGAAGTGTTAAAAGAATGAGGAAACTTTGAGATAAATCAAAACACGTGATACTCTGCAAAAGGCTTTTAGACTTTCTTTTGAATATTTCTAATGTTCTTTCTGTAATTTCTACTGCAGATAAATTCTCCCAGGTTTTATCTCTTCTTTCACAATAAGTTACCTATGACACCTAAAGATTTTGACTGGATTCAATGTTATATTATTCTCTTTTTTGCTCTTTTTAATCTATTTTTATTTTAATGCCAAGATTATCCTAGCATATGCCTTTCACACTCTCTTAATACGTTTCTGTAAGGCATTAACCATTCTTGCACAATGAATTCTATATGCATGCCAGCACCTACTGTTTATTGCTGTTTCTTGGATTTATTCCTATATTTTATACTACTTTTGCTGCTACTGGACGAATTTAAAATATTAATGTTTCATTCAAATGCCACTCTGTTACAGATATTTAACACAACTACCACCCAAATTTAATAGGGAGGGATCTGTTTTCTCCATTCAGTTTTAGGCTTATTTTCCCTTACCAACGACAAAAAAGCAGCATGAAATATGCTACCGTCTTTCTTTTTGTGAGATTTGATGGGTGTCAGTCCAGAGAACACTTTGTATTTCAAAGAAGAAGCACATTTGGGAATTGACAAACTTTTTTACAAGCAATGACATTTCTCAAAGTACAAGTGAGTCTGGAGAATCTTGGAAAATTTCCAGATGTACTCGCTTTTTAATAAAACCACAGATTTTTGAATGCTATAGCAAATGTGAGTATGTGCCTGTGGAAATAAATAGCCATAACGAAGGTGCTGCTATCCTTGCCTTCTCTGGGATGTTCCTGCTTGGACCACACATGGTAAAGCCCAAGAATCCCTGTGTCTAATCCCAGTCTGCCTTGGCACTTGCCTGTGTTCACTCTAGGCTTCTCCCTGCACTCCAGTGCAAACAATCCCTGTTGTTACACATTACCCTGACATTGACTCGTACAGGCTGAAGATGGGGATCACTACAAGGTACATTCTGGTTTAGAAAAACACCAGTCCTTTCTCTTGCCAAGACAAGTGTCCTTATGTGTCAATCTACCCCCCTTCCAAAAGCGCCTTCTGGAACAGCCATGCAAATGCTTTTAATCAATCACATTTAATAACGATGATTGAGGTATGGGCAGTGGAGACAAGCCACTAATAACTATGGTTAGTCACAGCTTATTTTCTTCAGAGATGGAACCTGAAAGTGAAAATGATGAACCTATTTTTCTCATCCACTCTAAGTGAAAAATCAAACAACAAACGAAACTCGGCATCCATAATGAATAGCAAACTGTGTTTTGAAATTCTAATGATTTAAAGTAATATTACCAGTAATGTAAAGCAGAACTTCTGTTTAACTGCATTGCTGAGACCCATCCGTCTAGATTTAAACAACAATCTCTTAGCAGCAAAGCCCTCAGTTCTCTGAAAACGTTGCCAAGTTTTAAGAGGCATGACGAGGGTATGTCATTTTCCATCCAGAACGTAACAAAGCTTTTTATCTCCTTCATCTTCAGTCAACACCCCATGCAAGACACCCAGCAGCAGCAAGCCAATGCCACCATGCTAAAGACAGGCATGTTTGGGGCTTTATTTGGCCCTTGTTACTTCATTCAGTAGCTCAGAAGCATCTTCAAACTAAATGTTGGTCAGCCAAGCTAAAAGACATTTTATTAGCTCCATGAATGAGCCCACGGCTGTGTTTGTGCTCCAGGAAAAGGTACAGGAGTTATTCCTAAAAATACCCAGCTCTACACATTCTGCTGGGATCCCCTATGGAGTTCACCCGACCAAGCCCCTCGGGCTGTCTCTTCTGAGACCCTCTCACATGGGAATGGGCTGAGCATGCAATGGCACAATGGGCTGATCTTTCAGAGAAAGTTGAATTCTTCAGTGAATACCCAGTAGGAGATTTGATCTATGTCAGAATCTACCTCTGATGCCTGCATCCATTGCCAGCAGGGAGAGATCACCAAAAACTTGTTGTTGTGTCCTATTTTATTTAAGCAGGTTCCCAAGGAGACCGGTTGCTGTAATAGTGCTCTACAGGCTTTGTAGGACATAGCAGGGGACTCTCAGCTAGGGAGATTTCCAACTGTTTGATCACCCAGCCATGCAGACCTTTTAGACAAAGCCTCCAGAGTTTTCAGTCAGTGAGGTACAGCTGCTGCTGCGAGAGCTTTTGAAACAAGCTGTTAATAATCATGGTTTTCATCTCAAAGAGAAGTCGTTTTAATGCATCTCTGCATCCAGCTGTCCCCTTGAAGTCCCTGTGCATCGTGGGGAGATCAAATGACCTCAACCATATGGGAAGAGAAATCGTCAAAAAAACAAAGCCAGGCACACATTCTCTTTCTCATTTGTCAACTCCAGCTCTCTCCCCCACTTGGCGAACTTCAACACGGAGCAAGAGGCCATTCAAATTGCAGAAGATTGTCCCAAAGAGAAGGTCAGATAAACCAGGGCAGTAATGAGACTTTCCCCTGGCCTCTCCAGAAACTCTCTCCTATGGATGGTGCTGGTTTATTCCTGGAAGAATTGAGGGTTGAAAGAGACAGTTCAGTATGTTCCTCTGACTTCATCAGATCAGCATTTTAATCATAGGGAAAGGTCAGGTGGTCCATTCTCCCTCCTCCCCTCCTTTGAAGTGAGACAGGTGGGCATTCACCATGCCAAGCAAACTGCTTATGGGAGGATATCTCGCTCCCTGTCAATCTTCTGATTGCCAGGTTAATCCTGAATAAAATGGAGGGCCAGCTTTATCTTCACTGTAAATCTGCTGCTTTGACCTTTCATTGGGAATCCCATAAAAACCACAGAAGATGGCAGAGGATGACAGGCACTGCACTGATTTCACCCAGGCTGCATGAGTGTCATCTGCTCAGGGAGCGAGTTGTTCCACCCTTTAATTTGGGAAACAATGAGAGCTAAGATTCCCTTTGCCCTAACTTGACAGGTGAACCTTATCTCCATCTACTGTCCAAATGAAGAAAGCAGGAGGCACAGACACTGAATGAGTTTGATAGGGTTTGTAACAGCTCTGAAATAAAGCCCAGGGCTCTTGCTTTATCCATCAATACAGCGTCATTCCTTCCTTTGAAAGGAAAGGAATAGGTACCAGAGAGTGCACTGAGCTGATGGGCCATGGGGAGAAGAGTCTGTCTCAGTTCACTACAGGGATCAAATTCCCACTGGGCCCAGTGGGAAAGCCTTTGCCTGTAAATTACACCAAAAATTAATGTGCATAAAAGGCTTCTCAGAAGTTGATTGAAGTAAAACACAAAGCTGTGGTGTTTCCATGTCCCAAAAAAACCCCATATGTTTTGGTTCCAAAGCATGCCTTGTTGAAAGGCAGGGAAAAAAAGCCAGTATTTCTTTGGTAGAGCAGTTATTTCTCCCGCAGGACTTCTGCGTCAGAATTACTCAATTTTCTAATAAGAATCATCATGAAAGCTTTGCTGTTCTCATTAATTCCACCTCAACCTACACCACCTTTTGAAAATAAGGCTGTGTTCTTCCAGGAGAACAGACCATGAGAAGAAAAAACCCATCCTTGTTCTCTAAACCCCTGAAGGGAAGAGGTTTAGCTTTGCCCATGGAATTTCTTATCAAGAAAATGTTGTTCTACTAATCAATAGTTGGTCTAAAACACTAATTCTCTTTTTTGTAACTTAGTAGTGCCTGTGGGCAGAAGAATCTCTACTGTGTTATCTTTGCCCTCTCTAGAAGACATCTTATGAAATCAATGAAAATTCTTGATTTCTGAGACCTTGATTTCTGTATGGTGTGGTAGGTCCCCACTCAGTAAATCAAAAGTGGTAACAGCATACAGATCAAAAGGAAATACTAAGTCATGGACATGAAAGTGCTCTGTCTCCATCCTCCTCTGGACGAGAATGACCAAGTTTCCCTTATTTTAAGAGATGATCTTCATCACATTAGACTTTCCTTCCCAAAACCGTACTAAGATGAATTTTGCCTGTATGAAAAGGAAAAAGGTTATCTAGTTCTTGGAGACTTGAATCTCCACCCAAAGAATGCACCTAGATTATATTTACATCAACTTCTCATAAAATGAAACAATCGGGGGAATAAACCCAGATTTTTAATAACAGAAAATGTCTACACATATTTTATTGATTTGCATTCATGTTCTTGCTTCGGAGTCATCTCAAATTAAACTGTATTTTCTGAAATAAACTGTCTTTTCTGAAGCAGCAGCACAATAATACTTTCTGTGGCACACAAAGCTTCCAGAATTGCAGGCACCAGTGTCAACCGGGCTGGACAATGCAGCTGTGCAAGAACCTCCCACACTGCTTACCCCTAACACTCACTGCTCACCTCCTGCAGCACACTCGGTTTCTCCCTGGGGAGAAGGGAGGCTGGCTGGTGAGATACTGCTCCTGCTCTCCTTGGAGAAGGTTGTTACTCCCTCTCACAGAATGCCTCACCAATTCCCAGGAGCATCCTGGCCTCACAGTTCCCTGGGCACCAAAATCAGTCTGCTTTGCCTGGGAATTACAGCTCCCCATCCTTCCCTGCAGAGATGAGCCACGATCCCGGCGCGCAGAGCGGCTCCGCTGATGCATCAGCGCCTCTGTCCTCGGGCCCATTGGGCCTTGTGGGTAAACAGGTGCAAATAGACTGTCCGTGAGACAAGTGCTTATTAAAAGAACAGGGGAAGGCAGGAGGGAATTATTTTCTGTCCTAGTCTGGTGAGAAGAGCATAGTCACGAGACCGGAGTCTGGCAGAGCCCAGCCACACGTGTGGGCACGTGGGGCGTGCGTGGATTTGGGATTCTCAGAGCCTGAGGGTCCCAGGTGGGCACGCACCAACCCTGACACAGACACCTCTGCCCAGGATCACACCCAGTTCAGTGAGGAGCTGCCAGCAAACACTGCCTTATTCTGCATTCCCACTGACTGCTCTTGGAGCCCTGAGGGAGGAGGGGCTTTTACCTGCACTTCCAGAGGCGTAAATCGCCCCCAGATTTCATTGCAAGTGTAGTGATGGCATGAGTTGTGTTATCTATCCTGGCACAAACAGGAGTGATCACACAAAAGCAGCGTGTCTATGATAACAACAACTCCAGGAGCAATTTCCAACCCTGCTATCCCAGACCAAGCAACAAAAAAATCCCTCCCCATCTCTTAAACTCCTTATATGTGTATGGAATTGTTTTCTTTCTGTTAACACACATCAGTAAAATCTCTGCTGGTGCCAGTAGACACTGCTGGAGTCAACCATTATCAGCCCATATGTTTTCCAACACAAGCAACTTTTTGTGTGCGCTTTGCTGAACGTAATATAATAAACTTTAATTCAAAATGCCCATGAACACATTTTCTACCACAGATATTCTTTTCCTATTATAGATAAAACCAAGAGGACTGGACCAATGCATTGAACAGAAAAATGTGTCTAAGCCATCACAATAAACGCAGCATAATATACTGAAAAAAAGATTATGCTACACAAAGAAACACAAGTAAGACCTATTCGAGCAAATACCTCTCTGTATGAAAACATCTCTTCATATATTTCAAAGAAGGAATTTATTGAAACCTGAGAAAAAGAGAGGGTGGAAGTTTTCCATTGACATAAAAATAATGATTTAATGTATAAATACATCTGTAGGCATACAAAACACCTAGGGAGGCTAGATAACCACCAATAATTATTTTCAACTTACAAATAGAGAAACAGATGTTTTTAAATACATTTTCATACTGTATGTGAAAGATAAGTAGTTTAAACAAATGCAAATACCTATCTCCATAATGTGGTTTACTGTATTAATTTGTTTGTGTCTGTAATGCAGTAGTTGTACCAAAATACATGATATTGAGTTGCATGACAGGGCATAATGTGCCATTATATTACATCCAAATAGTCTAAGTTAAACAGCTTGGCCATAAGCATAAAGTCAGCCCCTCAACAGCTAAAAAGCATCCGTTTTAAAGCATTCCTGATATTTCATTTGGTCCCCTGGAGTAACTGCACTTTTTAATTTCCACATGACAACTTGTTTTATTTCACAAAACCTCTGCTTCAGGATGAGCAGTGCCTGCTGCCTGGAAAATCACCCCATGAAGCATTTTGTCCTCATCATTTAGCATGTGGTTCTGTGCATTATTTATTTTGCAGGATCCAAGCCCTGCACTGAAAACGAATTATTAATTTGCTTCTCAATTTTTTTTTAATGTGTTGTCACCAGAACTTCAGGGTTTTTTCTCCCCAATATTCATTGCCTGATTTCTCAAACACTGATGTGAGGCATGGTGGGATTATTTGCCATGTTACACATGATTAACTCAGAAGCAGAGGTTTATAATCCATTTTTCCAGACTGGCACTCAACTGATCCAGCAACATGGCTATCCTGTCACATTTGCATTGCTGCAGGAAGGGAAAAAGGGCTCTACTCGACCATTCATAACACAGACTCATCTGTCCTCAAAGCACAAGCCATCCTAGACAAGGGTGAGGGACAGCAGAAGACAAACAGAGCTCCACTTTCCTCGGCTGGCATGGAAAGTTCTGCTGATGCTCAGACTGTGACACACTTTTGTGCTCAGCTCAGCCATCACTGCTGCTGCTCCCATCAGTCTCTCGGTACATTTTGCACCCCAAGGTCCTGAATTATCATTAATTCAGCCACAGAAAATTCTGGATAGCCTGTCTGGAGGCATTTGCAGAGGAGCTGGCAGTGTGCTCAGAGAAACAGCTGTGGCCAGCCCAGGGACAGAGAGCAATTCTAGTCCCAGCGCAGTCAGTGGAAGGGTTTCAGCAGAGTCTGAGACCTGTCGCAGCTTCCTCTGAGGGCTTTTAGTGCTCTGTGCTGATTCACAGAAGTGACAAACCTCAATATTTCTTCTGTGGACTGCCAGGAACTTGGGATTAATGTATAAATGCTAGCCTCCTTTCTCCTTTCTTGCTTAGCAGTGCCCCGTGGTGGTGAGCCAAGGGCTGTAGGAAAAAGCTCTGGGTTACCTTGGACAGGGAAGAGATGACAGTGGAGGTGGGAAGGAAAAGCAGTAGCCCTGAAAGCTGGGGTAGGGGCCTGCACTACCTCTATAGGATTGTTTATGGAGGATTATGCCTTTTCTTCCATGGTTAAAGCCAAAACCAGGCTCTGGCAGCCTAGGTGACATTGGCAGTAGAGACATAAAAAAGCTGCACCCACTGTTTCTCCTTGAACCCTACAAGACAAGTGTTTCCCTGTCCTAACTGCACTTCTTCTGCTGCTCCAAAGCTAGAATAATTTTTGTAAGGAATTGCGGGAATAAGTCCACTGCTGCTCACTTTAGGTACAACAATCTCAGTAAAACTCAGTTAATGAGCCACATAAAAACGGCCATCTGGTTTTGAGCTGATTTTTGTTCCCTCTAAGGCTGTTCCATCAAACCCTACCTGCCAGGCTGCCTCCTGAAAACACAGATCCAAACTCTGAGCTCCTCCATCCTCAACCCAAACGAGTGGCTATTCTGCTACCTGAGCAGCTCCTGGGATATTTTCCATCTGTTTCTCTCAAAGCCCGGAACCTCAGCAGCTCTGCTGACAGAGTAGGTGCAAGGATGCAGAGGAGACAAAAGCGTTTTGCAAAATGCATTTCTATTCGTTGTCACTGGAGCAGCACAGATACCCTCCTGCTTGTCCCTAGGATAACAATAGCTCTGCCTTGTCAGCCAGCCAGCACAGCAGCTCGGAAGGGGCAGCGCAAAGAGCTGAGAGCTTCAAGTCAGCAAACAGCAGGTCCTGTGTCCGTTTTGCTGGACGCTGCGGCCGCTCACGGATAAATCCCTTTGCAAAATCAACATCTGCCACTGATACGTAAGATATGCATCTTTTCCCTGTCAAAATGTAGCATTTGGGAACCCGTGAAGTCCAACACAGTAAGACATAGCTTGAGCCAAAGATCTGCCAACAGCCCCGGGGGCTGCCAGCTTTGCAGAATATGTGAGCGGGGACTGTGGCTTTGGGAAACATGTGAAAACCATGCTGAGAGCCAGCAGGAAATCTGGGACTCCTCAGGCAACACGATGTACCCTGCCATGGAACAAGGAGATGTTCTCAGGGGTAACTGAGGCATGGGCAGTGAGGAGGAGAGCAGGGAGTAGGAAAGGGAAGAATAAAAATGCTTCTTATTTGTCTAAATGATCAGAGGGTGGGGTGAGACACAGGCCAGGACAACCAGGAGATGGAACTGGAATAGTCTACAGTCTCAAGGCATTCAACAGTCTGGGTCACAAGGCAAGATGCTGGCTCCAGTTTTCTATTGCTCTTCTTAGCAAGTACCAGCTGTCTTTAACTAACACACAGATATCTCCTCCTGGTATTAAAATAACCAAGAGATCTAATCCCACATCTCTTGGGATTTTGTATTGGGGAGGCTGACCGTAAAATGGGATGTCAGACTTTTTTGCCTGGTCAAAAACCACACATGGGGAGGGTGTTTACTTCTGCCATGCTGTGGCCAGGGACCAGGGTGAGAGTGGCAACCAGCCCAGCCTTGACTGAGGAACTGCACTGTCCATGTATGAAAGAGCAGGGCTGGGTCAGGGCTGAGGAGCTCATGCCATGAGAGATGGGAACAGAAAAGGGTAACGCTATCCAAGCCAGAGGGAGAGGGGTGATAATTGTAGGATCACACACTAGGGGAGAGTCAAGAGGAGAGAGCAAAGAAGAAGGCAGCAGGGTTAGAACGAAAATGAGAAATCACAGTAAAATCCTCAGAGCTTGGCTCTGCCATACTGACACAAAACCTGTGAGATGGGAAGACGGTTTTCTTAAATCTGAAGTTCACATTTTTAAAGCTGAGCATTGTAAGCAGTGAAGCACGTTTTACCTAGAGATCTGAAATGTCACGTCTTCCCTGCAGTGACATTTTGGTGACAAAATGCAGCTGCGCTTTGAAAGGAGTTTTTGCTATTCACCTTGTCACTTTGCAGAACATCCCTAGCACATTGCACTTCCAGGGGTTTGAGCTGCCTTTGGAGGATCACGCTCCTTCAGTGCACTGGGAACAGTTTTGAAGAACTCAAAAAATGTGTTTCTTTCCATGACTAGAGCAGTTGTTCAGTTACAAAATGCACGGTGTTCTGGATTTGTTCTGCTTGATACTGCCCTTACCAAAGCCAAGCTGCGAGTCTAGGAGTGAAAGTCTGTGCCAGGAAGAGATGGGGGAGATCTGTCCCTCTGCAGAAGGTGACAGACCCTATCTCTGGTCTGGACATTCCTCCAACTGGGAATAAAAATCTATGCCAGTGCAAGGAAGGGAGGTAGAAATTTAGCCCTGCGTGAGTGACTAATGTAGAAAGGGTTTTTTTTCTTCTGAGTTTATGAATACTGGCTGAATGTTCCCTCATTCTTCAGCTGAAAGCTTCCTGCATTCAAAGCAATATTATGTGCTAACAGAAATGGAAAATGCCCAGTAATACCCTGCAGAATAGCCCGCTGTAAGCAGCAGATATGTTCTTCATGCCCAATAAAAGAATATGAACCAGCACTGACAATCCAGCAGGCCACAAAAACAAAGCAACCATGTTTTGGACAGCTGTTGCAGAAAATAACAAAGTGTGGAGAGATGTTATCAGCAAAGGCAAACATCAGCCAAAGTTATTGTTTCCCAGACCAATACTTTCCAACTGTGTCAAGTAAAGGTCTTTTTTATCACCTGATTTTTTAGCAGAAATAGGTAATGGTATTACAAAGTTATGCTGGTAATTTCTTGGCTGAAGGTAGGGGAAAGAGGTGAATCAGAACATGTAATTGTCATCAACCCCTTACTTTCTGCCCTTCAGCACTCAAGCCTCTGCATCAAACTGAAGATATAACAAGAAAGATTCTTCATCTTCTCCAAGTGAATACAGAATTTTTGGAAATAAAGGTGGGATTTTGTAACGCTGGGGGTGAATGCTGTGATAACTTGTAGTTTTACCAATACCGTGCTTACAGTGCTCCTAACTGTTTCTAGTTTGGACCTCCATGTATCTTTGTCAATGAATTGTGTATGTGATTTTAAACTATGGCTTCCAGTTTAGATCTGGGTCTTGTCCAATTCTGTTCCCAGATTATGCAGAGTACACCAGGACTCTTATGTTAGAGAGCATAAGAAAAAACAGATGTGCACTCAGCTCTCAACTATCCAAAGAAAGAGGGAGAGAACTGTACCCTGAATATAGCAAAAACATGATCTAGCACAAAACATGAATTAAATAACCTGTAACAACACAGGGCAAACAAGTTACACTGCCAAAACATAAAAGGACGGCAGGATAATTTCCTTCAGTGTGCCAGTTTACCTGCAGAACTCACTGACATTAGGGGCTACAGAGGGCAACCAGTGCTTGATATGAGAAATAAAAGTTGTTGACAGTTACATAAGCTTGGATAAAAATGTCAAGCTTGATCAGCCCCCACAACTATAGTTTCAAAGCCAATTGCTATCATCAGGTTTTATAACCTCCTCTACATGCTTGTAGCTGGTCACAGAGACCTCCCTAGACACAGGGCTGGGAGACAGGAATCCTTGGGCTGACCCGGGTGGGTCAGTCTGTTTTGCACATCCTCTCCCTCATTTTCTGCGTCTGCAGTGTGTGAGGGTTTGATGGCACATGTAGCAGTCAGAGGATGCTGCTGCCTCAGACACGAAACTCCTGTCCCCACAGGGCTCAGGCCCACGTCAGCACAGCTGCACACAAGGGCTCAGGGCACCTGGGGAGTGCACACAAGTGGCATTTCACCATGACTGCCTAAAAGCTGCTTTATATGCAAGCAGCTTGTCTTGGCAAAGCAGTTCCCACCCATCCCTCATGACAAAACGAGGCTTATAAAAGGTTCCCTCCCAAAACACGCTCTCTATTTCATGGGGAGCTCATGCCACAACCTGGGCATCTTCTCCTGCCAGGAGGATCTCATCCTTGCGGTGGGAAAACAGAACCAGAGATTCCTCTCCTTCATCCCATGGCCAAGCTTGATCAAGTATGACCCTGGACTGGGACACATCCCTCTGGTCCTTGGGGCTATTCACTGAGCACACCCAACACCAGCACCTCACCGATCTCAACCTCAAGAGTTTTTGTCACTTCCCTTGAGTGCTTGAGGGTCCTGGTGCAGACAATTTGACAGGGAGGAACTTGCTCCTCGCAGGCAGATCTGTTTACTCATCCCCCTCAGCCCTCGGACGTGCCGAGCTCAGACTGACAGCGCTGTCAGGTCCCATTCATTTCACAGCAGCCGATGCCTCACACCTCCCTGCTCCCCTGCTGAACACAGCAAGACCTCAGGAGCGGAGCTTCTGCCCTCAGATGGGGCCCAGAGATGGATGCATAGCGGTAATTGCCAGCACTCATCGCTGAGCAGCGAAACTTCACTTCATAAAGACTTTTCAGGGCGGGAGGTGCAGGTCAGGGCTCCCGCACGCTGATGCTTTTAGAGCCAAGCCAGCCAGGAGCTCGTACCAACAGCCTCAGCCCAACAGGGCACTGATGGGGAATTAAAGAGGAAAACAAGCCCAAGCGCCTCTCTTGTTAGTTCAAGCTGTTCTTACCTGGAGGGTGGAGAGAAGGACTTGCAAGCCACTGGCTTCTTGTTCTGCCATGCTGCTCCCCACTCACACTCCCTCCTTGTAGCAGCAGACACAAAGCAGCTCGAAAGCCAAGCTGCCAACTTGCCTTGCTGCAGCCCCTGCGTCGTTTAAGAAACGAAGAACTAAACACAGATCCCCAGACACACGCACACTGCTACCACCAATAATCACAGCAGTGCAACTCTAGACCTCAGCAGGAGAGATAAATGTACCCCCTCCCTCCCAGCTCTCCCACTGTGACGAGAAGATTAATTCCTATATAAAGAATCCCGGGGATTAAGTAAAGTGCCCAGGAAAGGTCTGGGTGCTTGATGTGTGGTAGGGGGAGTGTGGGGAGGGTGGCAATAGCAACAAGAAAGCAGAAGAGCTACAAACCTCAAAGAAAGCCAGGGAGAAGGGAGGGAGCGCGCTGGCTGCCTGACAGGCATTCCCAGCTGACCTGCTGATCCGTTCCAGACCCTGCGTGGACTCGTCTCCGTTTGACTCCGTTCCAGTGAAACCGGAGACGTGGAGAAGGCAAAGCAAGCGAGAGAGATGCCCTCCGTCTTAACGAGCGCTGACAACGAACGGAAGATACACGCGGCATGAGGGACAGGTGGAGCAAGGCTCCGGAGGGTTTTTGGCTTCCAACCCCGATGATTGTCCCAAGCGGCAGCTGCTGTGGCCACAGGCAGTGCCCCGCAGGGCAGGGAGTGACCGCAAAGGGGCATCTCGTGGCTGCACGGGGAGGAAAGCCACCTCTTCAAGGTGTGGTTTGGGGGAGAGTTTGCTCCAAGGGCCACTGCAGTGATTCACACGTACCTATATCTGCCTATAAGCACGGCAGCTCGGAGCCTGGTTCACTCCCTGGTGCACAAGACACGCTGTAGTACAGTTGTAGTTGTAGCTTGAATTCCTAGGAGGGCACGGAGTCCACTTTTAGCTTCAGCCAAGTGATATCAAAGGGCTTGGTAAACAAGAAGGAGCAGATAAAGAAGTTGAGTAGAGGGTTAGAGGAGGGTTTTCCAGCAAAATATTTTCAATGTGAAAAGGTCGCTTAGTCCCACAACAGGTATTTTTTTCAGCTTTCTCAACACCAGAGTGGCATTTTTGGTCCTGAGAGACATCACTCCAGAGTAGTTAGAAAGCTTTCAGTGGAGATAATTACTGGATATGAGGAAGACAAAGGTTAACTCTTGTCTTTCCAATTTGGGGACATAAATTTCAGTCTTTTACCTCTAGAATAACTTAATTCTGGTGTGGTTCTTTTTAGTTCCTCCCTTCTGAAAGAATAACTAAAGGATTTTTGGAGCAGTAACATGAACCTGGGTCTCTGAGCACAAGGCAGACGCTTACAGAACGCAGTGCCACACAAAGACATACCAGACACTCAGTGTGCACACACTTCCTTTGCCGATGTCCGTATAAAACCCTAATCTTCTAAGAAGCAGTCAAACGAAGAATAAAATGCTCCAGTCTTGGCCAAGGACTATTTTCACATGATGAACCTTCGTTGATAAGTGCTTTATGCAAATGGTAAGACTAATCCTCCCCAACTCATCCCATCAGTGTGTGAACAAATGGCACAAGCATGACATTCCTCAGTTCCCGTGTGTGCCAGCAGGGTCCCAGGATGTCACTACCAAGTTATGAAATGAAACAGATTAAAATGCCTTTGTCATAAGTATGGAGACACATCAGTGCCTTCAGAGAGAGTGCCATGAGCACCATTCATTGATGGACAAGATACTCTACAGACAGCTAGGCAGAATAAGACAAGAAATTTCCTTTCCTATGAAAATTCAGGTTCAAAGATTTTAGTTTTCTTAAAATTACGTTTTATTTCAATTTAAAAAATAAATCCGTCATGCTCCATGAAATACTGTATTTTAGATATAGAGCTGGCATTCAGCCATTAGAACACTGAATTATTGGTCATTTTGGGTAAGCTTCTGGCAGCTTGCCACAGAAGTCACTCCTGTGTCCTCGCCACTACCAAAACTTTACCACACAAATTCAGTACAGCTTTGGGGTTCTTTCATATCAGCAAGACTCAATAAAACTTGATAAGAGGCCACAAATAAGGAGGAGGAGAGAACCAAGGCAGTGCAGGCAATGTCCCCAAAAGTGTTGGGTGGGAGGAAGGTGGGTACTGGGTTTGTGAGCAGTGCCAACATATATCTCTTTTGAAAATTATTACAGTGACAGAAAACGACTTAAAGCTAATTAGAAGCTGTTTAAAGAAGCTCTTCCACATTGTCGCTTCATTCTCTTTCTTGTGACAATTGTACCTGTCAGCAGAGCTGGGTGGAACTATTAATTCCTGCTGGGTGGATTTCAGAAGGCAGCAAGAGCTGATGGATGTAAGCAGGCAGTGGCTGCAGGCAGCCCGGACGCCCTGATCCCCTACCTAAAACACAACTTTGGCCTTTGTTACAGGATTCTATAACAGATTCTCTACCTCACCAGTGGTCTGGTTCTTCCTCTCTCTGTGAGCTTTAGAAATAATTGCAAAAATATCACTGCAAATACGCCAAGCCAAGAGGAAAGGGACACCAACCTCAAAGCTTGGGGAGGGGGAATCTCTTATTCCTTAAAATTTAGGTATTTAGCTTGGTTGTACTGAGACAGTAAAAGAAAACATTGTATGCATAAACCTCTGGAGCTTGCATTTGATTTGAAAACAAGACACAATTGAGAAAAAAATAAAACACTCGTGAAAGACCCCAGCAGTGACAGTGATGTTTACATTAGTGTATGGTGTACAGCAAAGCCCCTTTGAAACCAAGTTTTAAGCTACAAATCATTAGGGCTTCTAATTATTCACAATTCCCAAGCCATTTCCTCCAGATTTTTTTGAATTTCCAAAGTTGTTGTTGCTTTCTAATAACACGAGGTCCCCCACCTCAACACACAAAGGCTGAATGAATTAGGAAATCTACGCAGAGCTAAATGCCAGAATTAAAGCATTCAGATTCTCCCATTCATATTACAATGCAAACACATTTTGAAGATTAGCTTGTTAGTTTATGTGGATGTCGTTGTTTTTTCCCCTGTGCCCTCAGGATTATGTGATCCTTAAACAAAATGAAAATTAAACTCATAGCCCCAGCTTCCTACTAGTGCCAGAGTTAATGTTCTTGTGGGAAGGACAGAGGGGATTAGAAGTACAAAGGCAGGACCTCTGAGCTCTCTGCAGGTGCTGCTCACACTCAGACCAGTAATTTTCTTTCCTCGTGCTCCAGGGCTCAGACACACAAACAAGTTAGAGATGTCATCTGATCTAAATAAATATGTGCACATACATTTAGCCTATAGCAAAGGGAAGGTAATTCAGGATCGTTTTACCTGCATTAAAAGAGCACTCAGTCCAATTATTTCACATTTTACGAGCATATGCAGAAACCATTACCATGGATCAGCTGACATTAAGTAATACATTAAGCACAGAAACTTGTTCCTGTGACTAAACTGATGTTTGCCCTGCCTGTGAAAGCTTGAAGTTTTCCTCATGGAGATGTTGTGCAGCCATAAAATTGGTAAGCCTTCATCCAGAAGCATTTTTTTCAGATAGAGCATTGCATTAGAGTGATATAAGGTCAAAAATCTTCCTGGATGAGATAACCTGGAAACTGATGAGAGGAAGATAGAAGTCCTCTGCCAGGTATCTGGCAACCATATTGTTATTGGTTTGATATTTATTAAAAGTAGGAAAACATACAAAGAGGTATAACATATTTAAATAGCATTTTACTCTGTTATTGTCACTTTTCCACTTATTCCATCACCTCAGAAACAGAATTCATGTTCTCATCCATCTGAACCCCTGCGGAATCACATTTGAAAGTAATTTACAGGCTAAATCAAAATTAGCCTAAAGAAGTCTTAAACACTACAAAAGCAGCACCAGAATCAATAGCAGCAGAATAAAGTGACCAGCCACAGCCAAGCTTCACATTTCCTGTCCAGAGTCTATTCCAAGGAACTGCAGAATTCATTCATTTTCTTTGGCATTAGCATTAAATGAAGCCCAAACATCAAAATCAGCTCGGAAAACTGCGATTAACCTGAGAATATTTTCCTCCTCATTCTCAAAATATTGACACCAATTTTGCACTCACATTGCACACCTGGTTTCTAATAGGATTATTTCAATTTTTAAACCAGTGAGATAGATAAGAGAACGGCCAGGTTCTATTAAAAATGGGAAGAAAAACAATCTAATTGGATAAATTATTCATTCTGAAGCCAGCCTGAATTTTATGAAATGCAATTGAAACATCACTGTGTAAAATACCCAGCTAACTGTCCATATTTCATTTATATTAAATAGAGGATAGACTTCCCCTGTCAAAATTATGTGTAGCCAAGACATATATATATTTTAATAAAGGGATATTGCTTTTTCTGTTTGGATGCTTTTCTCTCTAACAAACTCTTCATTTTCATTGTCTTTCATTCAAGCACAATGCTCATTGTAAGTTATTGCCAAAACAAATTTAATACATTTGAATGGGGAGGACTGATGATGTTCCAGTTGTGAATGACTATGCAGAGGTTTACCCCTCTGAATAATGCCGTGTCACCGCTCCTCCCTCTTCTACAGAAGTGAAAGGGTTAAAGTCAAAGTGAAAACACAATTCATGACAGTGAAATTGATTTTCAGATGCTGCTGGAAGTGACTCAAGGCTCCTGCAGCCACTGGATGTGAAGATGACATCTTCTGGGTCAAAACCAGACCACTGGAAACTGCTGGTGTTACTGGTTTGATGGGAGGCTGGGACTGTACCCAGCACCAGGGGCAGAGAGGGGAGCAGGCAGGCTTAGTCAGAGCTTTGTTTCTCTGGGAACATCCCCATCCATCCTGCCTTCCAGTTTGTCACTGCCCAATGGCATGGCCTGGGGAGGGAGCTTTGACAAGGGCTTGTAGGGATAGGACAAGGAATAATGGCTTTAAACTTAAAAAGGGTGGGTTTAGGTTGGATATAAGGAAGAAATTGTTCCCTGTGAGGGTGGTGAGACCCTGGCACAGTTTGCCCAGAGAAGCTGTGGCTGCCCCGTCCCTGGAAGTGTCCAAGGCCGGGTCAGACAGGGTTTTGAGCAACTTGGTCTAGTGGAAGGTGTCCCTGCCCATGGCGGGGGGTGGGGGGACAGGATGATCTTTAAAATCCCTTGCAATTCTACAATTTTATGACTCTATGAAAAGCCTGTCATATCTTAAATACACATACGCAATCCACCTTGAGAAAGAGGTATTTAATCACTTGACTGCTGCGAGATGTTCCCACATTTTCCCTACGGAACCTCTTGCTGCGTCCTTCAATGCCTCAGATACAGCAGGTGGAAAATACCTGCCCTTCTCCTGAATGCTCCAAGTGTGTTCCAGCCAGACCTACCTACGGAGCTGCTGATTGCAGCCAGTGCCCTGGCAGAGGAGACCCCTGCTACGCCCGTGACTCTGTGAGGCTGAGGCAGGCAGAGCCCTCGCTGGGCTGCTGCTCTTCTGGCTGGGGATAGAGCCCCCACAGCATGAGGCTCCCTGTTCCACCCCCGGCCAAACAGCCCATAATGCCACCCCCGTGTTGAATGATAACAGTAAAGATGTACTAAAGAAGCAAAAGAGGAGGATGAAATTATAGAAAAAGACTTAAATTAAGAGCTTTGATGCTTTAATCCTCTTTGGCAGATCCCTGGGCAGCTGTACAAGGCAAAGCCCCCTTTATCCCGATGCTCAGTAAATGTTTCTGCTGGACAAAACGTCTTTCCCACAGACATAACTATATCAAGCTTTTCTATTGCTTACAAAAAGAAAACATTCTTTCTCCTACCTTGACAGCTTTTCATTGCCACTTGTGTCATCATTTCTTTCTGCTTAAAATATCTCTGTTCTAATTTGAAAGTACCTGGCACTCCCATTGCAAAACTGTGAGCACAGACAAGTGCAGGAAGAGGAAGAATCTGGTTTGTTGAATGTTTAAGTGGACTTTGCATCAGCCAGATGCAGCAGTAGACAAAGCTTTCCCATTAGCAGAACAAATTGTGTTATAGCTGTCTTTTCTGTTCGTCTCACATTTAGCATCTCTGACACACACAGTATGCAAAGGTGCCAGAAAAAGAGGTGGCTCTGAAAGGGTAAGAAACAAAGGAAAAAGAGAGAATTCAACTCAAATAAACAATCCCACGGTAGCAGTTTAATGAGCCCTTCAAGCGCAGTAGAACATGGAAATTTGGGCTGGTTTAGGTGATACCATATTGGGACTTAGAGAATTAACTCCAACAGGAATTCCCCACCGCAGGTTTTGTAGTAGCACATCCTTCTTGTTTTGCTTTGAGATGTGATGAATATCACTCATCTGTCTCATGAGGAAGCAATGACAAAAACAGTGATGGTGGGACAATCCCTATCCTGTTTCCCCTGGGTCCATCAAAACTGGCTTTACTCTAAATCTGGAGCTGAACTCTCCAAATCTGGAGGAGTCTCAGTACATACACTGAGATTTGTCTAAGAATGAATTTGAATAATGGTTTGTGACATAATAAATTTATCAGTGCTACAGAGGCCTTGGAAGGAGCTGTCATCATGAGAAACAAAGTTGGAACTGAGGATGGCCTGTTATTTGCAATACTTCATCATTAAAATCCTCTCCATCCTGAATGATGAACAGTTCACTATAGGAATAAAGAACACAGCAAAATTTTAAATGCAGGGAAATTTATACTGTGGGGAAGGAAGTCATCTCAGAGACAGAGAAGCTGTAAGACTAAGGGGCAACATTTGTCTACATTTTGCTTTGACTGATTGAAAGCAGGCAGGGTTCCCAGAGACTTGGCTCTGGAAGCAACTCAAGAGGATCTCTTAGGACAATAGGTCCTTCTAACTTCCCTCAGAAATAGGTATTTTACACTCTCAGCCCTTTAGTTGTGCAAAGCAGTGGCTTTTTGCAAACATTCCAGGAAGGAAGTGGTTCAGAAAAACTGTCCCAGTTTCCCACATCCATGACCCCAGTGAAAACACACATTACTACAGGCCATATTATGCCCACAGGTCCTATCTCTGGTTCCAGCTTCTGCTTCCCCTCCTCATCCTAGGGCCTTTTTCCCTACTCTGCCTCCCTGGAGGAGCCCCTGCAGACCTGCTGGAGAAGATGGTTTGGTACAATTTCAGAAGAGTCTTCTTGTCAAGGCACAGACCCTGTGGAAATCATCCTGGGCAAAAGCTGTTTCTGGAAGTAATAGAGCTACTGGAGCTCGGCTTCTTATTGAATGCAGTTTCACAGCTGACCAGCTGTGGCTAAGAGCACAAGCTTTCCAACTGAAGTGCTTGGGGCAATCTTTTCCACACTTTCCTGGTCCACAGAGCCTCCAGAGTCTACTAGAAAAGCCTTTTCCTCACCAGCGGCACATAGCTCGTGTCTCGCTTATACCCAGACATCTATTTTTCCTAAAATCTCAAGAACTACATTATCTTTGGGATTTCTGCTTCTCTGTAGAACTCCTTTTGAAAAAGGCCAATGAGCTTGTAAGTTTTTAGGGTGAGGGAATAAAATCAGAAAGGGAAGGATTTTATCAATCATGTTTCCAAATGAATCTGAATTAAAGAACAGCTGTTAGAATAGCAATCATTCAATGCCATTTTCAGATAATCTCTGAACACATCAATAATGCGACCCACCAGTGCTGGTGTGTTCTGGGCCCCTCCTGCTCAGAGCTGTGGTGGTTGCTATAAACATGACACAATTTCTAACAAACCCCCGGCTGGTCCTCTTGTTCAAGCTGTGGCAGCTCCTCCTTTTAGCTGCGGATGTGCCTGGTACATTCCCTGGTGTGCCTCTCAATAGCTCTTGACACGTGCAAAATGCAGTAAATATTAATCCATCAAGCCTCACAACCCCCTCTCAGGGAGTGAAACAATTTTTTTCCAGCTTACATTTTGCAAAGCCAAAGAAGAATCTCTCAAGGACAGGTACGGCATCGGTGGCAGAGGCAGGGGGACAGCGCAGGTCACATTGCCCGCAGTGCCACCACGGGAAAACTCAAAGCAGTAATATCTGGGGTGGAAAGGAAAAAAATGTTGCCATCTATTCAGCTGCTGCATTTTTCTCCGAAAAGTCAACGGGGCTGTGGCCAGGTGCACATTTGTCAGTGTTTCAAGCAGGCAGACCTTATTACTGATGCCTGAGTGTTCATTTGAACATCTGCACCCTTTTGTCCTTTGGGCAGCATTTGGCGAGGTTTTGGTTTGTCCCAGCAAGCTTCTGTGTGCATCTGCCTTGTTCTGGAGACAGGCTCAGTGAAATCATGAGGGTTTTGACTCATTTCTAATGAAAACTTGCCTCAGAGACCAGCTTCAATTAAGAGTGGCCACAAAGGTTCATACCTCCACCTTTCTCAACACGTGGAGCCAAGTGTTGATTATTCCGGGACGCGTCCCTGCAGGCTGCTGGTGGGACAGTGCTGGCATGGATACAGCCTGGGCTCTCAGGTGGAAGTCAAAACCTTGTGAATTCAGGCTTGTCCTGGGGGAAGTGGGGAAACAAACACGGAGCCAGGGAGAGCCGCAGGAAACAAACTGCCTCGCAACTTCATTATCGTAAGTGTTTCTTGTTCAGCTCATTATGTGAATCCAGTTCTCCATGTATTTCCTCCAAAATTTGTTAGGGGAGGGGAGCCCCGTGGCTTGATATATCCACTTCACCTCCCTCCTCCAACTGAAAACTCGTCAATCACTGCTGACTCTTTTTCAGTAAAAACCTTCATTTCATTAAAATTTAATTATTGGTTTAATTAAAATAGGCAAGCAGCAGTGTGAGATGTGTATGGTTTTTTATGGCTGAAGGAGATTGTAAAGTCCTCATTCATTTCCCAAATGAGCTTCCTCTAAAAATTGGGCTGCCTTTTTATAGGCCAATTCTCAATGCTGCTTTCAAATGGATCCCACAGCCATTCATATAGATTAATTCGGGCAGTGAATCAGATCCTGCTTATTGGCTGTCTTTCAGAACACAGTGACGATGCTCCAGGAGCCCTGTGGTAGAGCCCTGAGAGCTCATGGGTCTCTCCAAATGATTAATTAATCCTCATACAGGAAATTTTCAGTGCCATCTTAATTTATTCACATTGCAAAACAAATTTAGTCTTGATGAAACGGGCCAGATTGACAAGCCTTGTGTGACTGACAACTGCTCTGTTATTCCCACAGAAAGCGTGACATGGAGAAGGTTCTCCTATAATAGCGAAACTTGTGCTGCGACACAGGAGACAACAATTATGATTTTTACTTTTTAAATACAAAAATACAGTGGTCCTTGACTCTTCTCTCAGTGGCTTCTCGAGCCTCCCTGTCCCCTCATCCAGCACCTTGGGAACACGTGTCTATACACAGTGAGAGATCAACACAAAGCAGGCAACACACAAAAAAATTTGCTTGGGACACCATACAAGGAGGTTTCCAGCAGTCCCATGGAAAAAGTGGGGAAGGGACAGTGGCACGCTGGAGTGCCTGGATGTACTTCTAGGGGTAGAGACAGCACCTCACAAGGACTAGCAATGAGACATCCTAGTGCAGTCATGGCTTCCCTGAGAACCAAGTCCACGAGCTGCTAATGATTTCCAAGTAATAAAAGTGGCTTTCACCTCACAACAGAGATGTGAATCTTTAGACTCTCTCCAATCCCCAAACCATCTGGTCTTTGGATTTGTTTTAATCACTCTTCTCTTTGCACCAGTGAATTGGGTTTCAGAGAGCTGTGTAGCTCTTTGTAAATGCTGGTTGCAAAATAATCACAACAAAAAGGGGAATATTGAAACTTTCAAATAATTTCAGCTCATGCTCCTAGGCAGTGCTTCCCAGGGCTTTGCAATCTTCAGATCTCTTCGGCCATAGCCCAGGAGGAAATGAGAGAAGCAGCCTCGGGACACTTTTGCAAATACCTGCAATGACCTTCAGTTACCCAACCCTCCCCAGCAGCACTAGCCGAGAAGGCAAGTAAGGGGCTGGGAAGAGAGCGTGCTGTTTCAAAAAGCTTTTACATGTCTTTTGTCCTCGCTCTACTCTCATCATTTTTCATTTTAAATATCTTCCTACATATGCCTGAAGGTTGTGGATCTCTTTTTATAACAAAAAGTATAGATCAATCTGCAGGTAGAGGTCTAATTTTCAGCATTGTCACTGAGCTCCCAGGGAGTCTGGAAGCACTTGAGAAAATCAGGTAGCAATGCTGGCACACCAGTATCTTTCTCCTAAAGGTGAGAGCATTGTATGATGTGAAATGGAAGGACTTATTTTCCTCTTCACATGGCTTGACTGAGCAATACCTCATTAATTCCTTGTTCTTGATGCTAAAATGATACTTGGCTTAATGGATCGGATCCTATTGGATCTTTGTGAAGACATTAATAGGTTGTCACAGTTGCTGTTTAGAAAAAATATAACCACATATTAGCTATAGGTTTGAAGAAAAGAGTACTTGAGGCATCAGAAAGGGTTTCAAACTGGCTTGCCCACAGGAGAAACAATGCTGGGTCAGAGAGGCTTTCATCTGAGCCAGTAGAGCCATAGGACATGGCTTATGCTGTCCTGTTCAACTTGTTTGGGCTCTCTTGTCTTCCTCAATAGAATTAGATTCACATCACAAGGTCTTGTGAGGCTTTGAAGCTTTGAGCTCCTCAGCTGAAAGGAGCCATGTAAGTGTGGACATAATTGTATCTTATTGAGGAGTGCTGCTGTAATAAACAGCCTCTATTACCAACTGTCCAGCTGTAATATTTGTGTTTATGTCAGCACTTAAAAATCATTGATCTGCAATAAACTCGGTGTGGGGAAAAGAATCTGATCCAGGGGTCAGAGAAGAGAAATTCAATTTTTCCTTATCAGGTTGGAGAGCTCAGCCAGGCAATGTGGGACTGCGGAAGCTTTGCTGCTGCTCCCTTCCCCACTGCTAGAGCAGCACTCGGGGAGATGACCCAGGATCAAAGCTGCTTGCAGCAGCAGTCTGGCTGCAAGAATAATCATCATTACTCTGCTTGGGCTGCCAGGTTGCAGGTAACCACCCGCTGTGGTGTTTGCTGCTGTGCCAGAGCTGCACAGGCACTTTCCAAAGCCAGAGCGAGCCTCCCCACGCCCCTGTGTGTGGCAGCAGCAGGGTGAGCTCTGTGGATATCTACTCACAGGTTTTCCCCCTCACAGAGCCTTTGAACTGGGAACTGCCTCACTCATTCTCTCTGGGAGCAGGAGGGTTGCTGAACAATGGGTGCTACGGGGAGCAGGAGCCCAGGTGGAGCCTGCCCAGGGCACACACCCCTGAACACACAGCAGTGTAGAACTCTGCTCTGCAGCACCTGGGTGCAGGATGTTGCACACTTTAGCCCCTGAGTGTGTGTCTCTCCCCAAAGGCAGACCATTATCTTGAGAGAAACCTGAAAACCTCCTCCTCAGGCAGCTCCTGATGTGTTCCCTTGCCTGTATCAGTGGGCATCCTGTCCATCCAAACAGTCTGGGATGCTCCTTTCTCCCATCTCCTGCAAGGCAGCTTCCCTGCTTGATTCCCCTTCTTTCAGTGAGGGACTCAGGATTCTGGTCCTTGCCTTCCCTGTCACCATGCATCCCACCAGTCAGCTCAGGATGAGCGTCCATGTCCTATCCCAGAAAGGACCTGGGACCACCCATGCTGTTCCCTGCCTACCCTCTATGTCCTTTTTTCCCTCACTTTCCCTCATTCTTGCCCTTGAAGGCATTAGAGTTACCTAGAAGGGACACACCATCCCCCGGTAGCTGGGCACTTTGGAAATGGGATTTCTGGAGTACAGAGTGTTCCTCCCATCGGATCTCCCTGGTCCATGCCTTGCCACCTCCCTCCTCCGTGGGCTGCAGGGAGTTTGCACTGGGGCTCAGAGGGAGGGGAGCAGAGCAGGAGGCAGGAACTGCTGTACCGGCTCTGTGGCAGCTTCAAGGTTGCTCAAGGGTGAGCAAATCTGCCCTCAGTGGTCGAGGAACCCACAGTTCCTCTCTGAGTCCCCACTGGCAGGTTAAATGGGATGAGAAGTTGATTGTAGCTCATTACAGAGAAACTGTAGAAAAAAATGAGAAATTAGACTGACCTTGCCCTCTCCAAGCACTGGGATGTAGGAGAAGAAGGGGTGATGCAAGGGCAGAGGGCTGGTGATGGGAAACGGGGCTAATGGAGGGTGCCAGGGCTGGCTTCTGTGCTAAACCACAGTAAAACAGCACAGTATCATCACCTGCCAGCTCCTTCCTTTAATCCTCCTGAGCCTGCAGTCCATAACTGGGGACTTGTCTCTACCATCTAGGGCACCTGGCAGCCCACAGCTCGCCTCCCTAGTAGAGAGATTTATGATCAGATTAAAGCCCATTTCATGTTCCCCTGCTCAGGTCCTTGTCAGCTCCCTGCTCCCCCTGATGTTTACACACGATGGCTGACTCATTTCCACATGAAGAGCTGACATTTCCTTCTCAAACCCAGCTCGGGGGTCATGGGTTGCTGTGTTAAAGGGAAAAACTACAATGAAGAGACTTTTCTAATCACTGCATCAGATTACAAAGGAATGTAAATCACTGAGCAGTGTTTTTTGTTAGAAGCAGAGCAAGGTTACTTCAGGTAGTTCTCAAGAGCATTTTGATATCTCACATGATATGCCCACATGCAGAAACTCACACGAGTTCACACAAACTCGGCTGTCGCTGGAATCCTTAGGAGAAGCCAATCATGGCACGGGAAAGGAAGATTCTATGATATGGAGGAGTGCCTCCACCCTGTGCTGCACCCCAGAGCTTCCACCTGGTCTCCACAGGGTCACTTTTTGCTCTGAGCCCCTTTCTGACATCTAATAAACTGGGGTAATGTCCACTCTTGGCAAGGACAAGCATGTTAGAAATACAGCAAGGAGGAAGCATAGAAGGAGACAAGGCTGATATGGGACATATAACCATCAGCTAGGACCAGATTTATCAGCATGTCTTATAATATGGTTATTCACAGAAACATCACTGTAGACTTGCAAAAACATCACCTGAGAACCTGTGGCTGCTCCAGCCCTGGAAGTGTCCGAGGTCAGGTTGGATGGGGCTCTGAGCACCCTGATCTGGTGGAAGGTGTCCCTGTCCATGGCAGGGGGTTGGAACTTAAAGGTCCCTTCCAATCCAAACCATTCTCTTATTCTATGATTTAACCTCAATTTTGTCCTCTCCCCCTGATGAAACTGAGGTGGTTCAAGGGAGGATGGGAAGGAAACAAACCAATAAACAGATATAGCAAAATTGTTTCTCTTTTGTGACAAGTGTTGGAGATGGCGTAAAAGAGGGTAGAAATTATCCTGGCCTTAGAGGTGTCAGGCACTGCCTGAAATGCTCTTGCAGTAAAGATGGTGAATATATTTTGTGTTTATCATTCTTTACTATGATTTTTGGAGAACCTTCTGTGAGCCACCTGCTAAGGTCCTGCTTCAAAAAAAATATGATAAAAATGAGGAGCAGTAGAATGTGACCTGAACCCCACTGAAATGCGCTGGAGGGGTCTCCAGGCAGCCCTGCTCCAGCCCTTTTTTGTCTTGAATGAAGATACAGTGAAGAGGAGGGGAGGACAGATGGGAGCTGCCTCTCCGCAGCCGGCAAACTGCCACCCAAATCAAGCAGCAGAGTCAAAGAAAAAAAAATTAAAAAAAAAATAAAAATAAAGAAAGGCAGGAGCCCATAATCATTTTATGATTCTAATTTAACTTTTATGAACATGTTTTGAGCTTCCCTAGTCAGACTCTGGTATTGATCTTTTCAGTATTGTTAACTCATAACCAGACCATATTTGAAGACATAAAGTTTAAGAGGGATAATAAAGAAGAGGCAGACTGCATTGGCTTTATTCTTCTCAGCACAGGGACTAGGAGCTGTAAATCCTGCTGGAATCAGTGAAATTATGCAAGTGGAGATGAACTCCTGGCTGTGTCAATTTTTTAGATATTGGACACCAATGACATCAGTCTTTATTTCTACTTCAAAGTGAGTTGTCTTGGGATATAAAGCAGTGGGAGAGTAAGAAGCTAAACAATGGAAAATAGCACTGACCTCTCTCTCTCTGTGCTTTTGAGAGATGGGCCAAACTGCATCATTTTGGCCCATCTCTGGGCCAGCTGCAGATTCTCCCAAAATTATTCATTTCTTAGATTCGGGTCCTTCCTTCCAACTCCATTAACGGTTTGAGCTAAGCAGGAGCATTTAGATCTTGTAAATGCTTTTAGGGTGAGCTGCCCTGAGCACTAGCACAGGGTGATGGATCTCCTGGCTTTGCTGTACTGCATGTCTGCCCTGTGTTTTAGGTCAGGGACGTTCGTGCAGCTTGCTCCCTGCTTCTGACTGATAACATGAAAAGCCTAAATAACAATGTTAATGGGCTTTTTTCTCTCCATGGTAACTGTACAAGAAGGACAGTTTTCCAGCCTCTGCCTGCTCCTTGAAAAAAAAAGGAGCATGAAAATATGAGACAGAAATATAATAAATAAATAAGTGACGTATTTATTTTCTTTATTAAATGGATCCCAGTCTAATGAAGTGAGGGCAGGGTGGGGAGAGGCACTGCTTTCCACCCTGCTTATGCAAGGCATGAAAGGTGTTCTCAGTTTGAGTAGCAGGCTGAAAAACCTGGAGGTGAGACTCACACAGTTCCTCTGAGGCCTAAAATAGTATTTGAATTTACAGTGCAGGCTGGAAAACAGTCAAGATTAAGTGTGAACCTGCATGTGCTTGCTGTTGGACTGAGTGGTCCTTGTGAGACCTTGTGAGACAAGCCACAGGGAACTGCACACAGAATCTCACAGACTCAAAGTGATGCTGAAATCTCAGGAACTCAGTGATTTGTTAAAAACAATCCACAGCTCTCAGTTTTCTGTTCTGAACAATGCCCTGAAACAGGCGAGTTGTTATAACTTCAGGTCTTGTTGCAAACTCTTGAAATAGCACAACTCTCTTCCTGCTCAGCATCTCCAATCCCCTCGACACCCTGCACCTCCCCAAGCTTGTCAAGGTTGGAACGCATCCCACAGCCCTAAATCTGCATTTTCCATGACTCACAGCACCCAGCATCTCCATGCTGTCTCACGCCAGTTGGAATTAAAACACAAAGGGGATATTCAAAAACATAAAAGGCTTTGGGGTGCGTCCTGCCAACAACTTGGAGGGAGCTCAGTGAAGAGCGGCTGGAAGGATCAGGGTACTCAAGGCAGTGACTTTGGGGGAAAGATTAACATTGCTAAAAATAGCCCACATGGGTAACCAGTGACTAGCAGGGTCTGTGATAAAAGTCCCTGGGTATCAAGGGGTATAAATAATCAAGGATGGAATTAAAGTATTTAGAGGGCACAGAGGGCAACTACCCGAGTGCACTACTAGGAGTGATGGAATTAAATAAGGAAAGTAGGGGAAACAAAATAGGGACATCTCCTTCTCTCTCCCTGACTGAACTCAGTTGAACCAGGTCTTGAACTAAAGCCTACTGCAGTCCCTGGAAATTGCCCTCCAGCACAGCAGTACCCACAGCAAGAAGGTGACAACTCTAATTTACAGTTACCTCATCAGGGTCTTCTTTAGAGGCACGTGGAACCGAGGACACCAGACTGGGCATCCCTCTTTTTCTCTCAGTGGCCTGTCTGCCCTGCAAAACTGGCAATATCTGTATGGAGCCAGCTCCTGGTCTCTATCCAGAAGCAGCAGCTCACTGCAGCTGGCAGAGTCACAGCCAGAAGGGTTCACCAGGGAAGATTATCCTGACCCAGAGCAAGACACAGGGTCCTTCTTCGCTGTTTCTGCTTCCTTGGGTAAGGTAAGACAGGTACATATCCCTGAACAGAGTACATGCTGCCTTTGCTGCTACTCTTTCCTCTGTGTGTCCTTAGAGTTACCATGGCACCAGCATAAATTACTACTACAAACTCTAGATTTGACTCAGACAGAGAGGGAGACCTGCTTGTCCCTTCTTCACTCAGTCCTGCCCATTCCTTAGGTATCCCTTCTCTCTGGGGTGCATCTACACATTTCTGGGCCAGGAAATTCCCTCTTGCACTGAGATCCATTCTGCAGTTTTCTTTCACTGTTGGGGTATTACCAGACAAGGACTGTGTACATATGTTATACATATTAAGAAAATCACAGTAAGTTATTCTGTCCGTGCAGAGTAAAAGGCTATGTACCTAAGCAAACACAGTAGCTAAGCTGTATTTTGGCTTTCTAAGGTTTTAACTGTCATTGCTCATGATAAACTAAAGAAACACACTCATATATTTCGTGAAGAGCTGCTTGAAAAGCCATATCCAGAATAATAAATGGTTCATTGTTCGACTAGTAGGGTAAGTCTCGTGGAGGATTTACATGGTGCCGCTTAATTCTGGTGCTGCTCAGTATTTTCATTAATAACCTGAGTGATAAAATAGAAACTAAACTTATTAAATTTAGTCCCAAGATTCAATTCAGAGCACCTAAATTCACTCCAGAGGATGGGCTTAAAACTCAGCAGAGAAGAGATAAGCAGGGTTGGTCAACAATGTAAGTACAAAGTGGCAACAATTGGTTAAATAACTGTGTGGAAGGGGGTCTGGAGCTACCACTAAGCTGAAAAAGAGGCAAAAATGTCACACTGCTGAGAAAGGGACAAACTGTGCTGGGATACAAACAGCAGTACGGCCTGTGGGATGCACAAAACCACCTTTTCGTTGACTTTGGGCTGGTGCAGGCTCAGCTGAGAACTGCAGCCTGTGACAGGCACTGCCTGGATCAGCTGGAGGAGATGGGAGAAACAGCAGGACCTACAGGAACCTGTGAAGGAAATGGGGCTGTTGGACTCACAGAGGACAAGATAAAAAGAGAAAGAAAAACCCACTGTCCTGCTCAGTACATAAACTGGGGGATGAGCAAGGGGCTGGTGGTACTCAGTGTCCAGCTGGGGTTAAACCACAATAAAACTGCTTGTAGTGACCTTCATCTGTGCTTGAGACCTACATCCTGACTCCTCTTCATTTTATAGGGAAGTGACATTGCAGCTCAATCAGGAAACTTTGGGAGGCTGTTTTATTTGCACAGAGACAGTATTTATTTTATTTCATCTGACAGCTGTTTTAGACCATTTCACTCTGCTGGAAGCATGATCAGATCTGAAATGTGGGTTGTAAATAGCTGGGAAAACTGCACATTTAAGTCTAATTTTATGTGGAGCATCTTTTATTAATGTTACAACATTCATTGTGTATTTTAAGTCATCATTGATTTTTATTAAAAAAAAGATATTTATATTACATGTGCATGCTGCCAGCAAAATAAAATATTATGTTTTCCCCCCCTCAGTATGAATTCTCATTAATCTTCTCTAAGAGCAGAAGAAAGTAAGAAGACAACTCTCTCAGTTCAAGGCAGCATCACTGCCTAAGCTCTGTGACTGAGACATTGTCATGCATTCATTCCACCGGGATGCAGAAGAGCTGCTTAAATTGCAGCAACCAGCATGTGCAAGGTGGGGGTCGAGGCAACAAAACACTCCCCTGTGACTTATTACATCTGGGACTGATTAGTGCTGTTATTACATCATTAAGATTCAGAGGAGAGGCATAAAACAGCCCGTAAGGACACTGAAAGATTTTTGAGGTGTGTGCAGGCAGCTGGGAGGTGTGGGTAAATCCAGGCACCGGAAAATAACTGCATTTTGTACTCAGTCTCCTGGTGCTTTCTTAAGCCAGGCTGTACTGGGTCTTAGTGATGACACAAAGGTTTTCCAGCAGTGCTTGCTGCAGAGAACCCAGACCCCCCGAGAAGCCTCATTCATCAGGATAATTTACTACCTAGAACAGGTAAAAGTGTAATGAGGACAATGATTTTTGTTTGATTTTCAGCTAGATCAGGTAACGTTGCTTTGCATTAATTGAAAGCTTGATTTTGACCTTGCATTAACTGAGGAGCAGACTATAAAGATCTGATTGCTTATTAGACTGGAGTGCAGATAAACCAGACCTCAGAGTTTTGGTTGTGGGCATTTTGATAAGACACCTGCAACCATCAGCTTTAACAATAATGAAGCCATGACAGTGGGGTTAATGCAAACACAGCACAAATTTGGATGAGTAAATGCTGCTGCAGCTGGAAAGGGGGTATAGGAATGTACACAATTAGGGAAATTTATATCTAAACTGGATACAGTGTGTATGAAAGAACATACAGAGGTCTCTAAAACTCTTTTCCCTAAGAGTCTAGCTTCAGCACTGGGGGACCACTGTGTCATGCCACACCACGCAGCCTGTGAGCACATGAAAGACAGAACTGCCTGCTGGCAGGTTTTGTGTGTCAGAGCATTGCTTTGATTTTAATGATAAGAAAGGGCTCCTTTACCTCTCATTTATCTTTGACCATGCAGGTGTGCAAAAATCAAAGTGCTAATTTCAGGTACCTGTTCAGACATGTGAGCCTGCACAGGGAGGCCACCTGGCCCAGATGCATCCCAACCATTTGCAGTCCCAACCACCTCCCTCAGCATCACCTCACAGGGAGGGCGCCTGCTGAAGGTGCTGGCAGCACCAGAATGGGGCTGCTTTGTGTGGGCTTAGCTGGGAACACTGGATCTATGAGAAAACCACCTCCATTTCCCTCCCAGAAAAACACACTCAAAAGAGCGGCTCATTTCTGAGCTTGCCTTCACCCAAACACATCTCAGCACTTCAGGAGCATCCATCAAGGAGGGAGAGGTGCTGGTCCAGATACCATCAAATGCTTCACAGAAGCAAGACCAATCCTCCCTAAAAGTTTTAAGGCTCCTTGGCTTTTTAGCTTTTTTCTAGTCCTCACAATGAAGGCCCCCTAATCAGCTGTTTGATACCACAATCAGCCCCAGCAATCAGCCCCCTGCTCCTGATGCTAGTGAATGCCTGGAAGGGATCTGGGAGTCAAGAGACTAATTGACCGCTTTGTTGAAAAAACAACACAACAAAAAGAGGAGACGGTGGAGGTGCATTTACGCCCCCAGATTTGGGGAGCCCATGAAGGAGGAAGATACTTTGCTGATGCCTTCACAGCTGGTCTGAATCTGCCAGCAGCTCTGTATTTGTTGTGCACAAAGGCTGCACAGGCTCATGTCACCCAAGAGACTGATCTGATCTAGTTCTGCATGAGCCTGAAATCAGGGGGAGCTAGTGCATGGTTGTTATCATAGGTTATCACATGTGTTACTCAGTTATATCAAATTTAGCATCGGAACTCTCTTTTGATTCAACATTTGTTAGAGGAATAATCTCAAGCATTCAGTTAGTGAACACCACTTGCTTCCTCTCTGCTAGTTTAGGTTTGGCAAAGTAGAAATAAATCTAGGATTACTGAGCTCCTGTTAAATATTTATTATACGTATTTTCATGGTCCTTAAAGTCCGGTATGTGAACTGGGTCACTGCTTTGTATCCAAAAGAGAAAAGAACATGCAATGAAGGCATTTTGCATATGAATCACACCAGCTTCCCCAGTTTAGTCTTCATTTTATCCACTCTTAGCAGACTCAGCTCAGTGCTGCTGATTTCTTTGCCCAAGGCTCCATGACAGAGGCAGATGAGAAGCGGCTGAGAGGCAGAGGGGCCATGCTCCTGCTGTATTTCATCCAGACCATGGCTGGAAATTGGTGGTGTTCCTGCCTGAGAAATCATCTCCACCTCAGAAATCACCTGTAAAAAGGGAAGATTTGTTCTTGTGTTTCAGATGCATCTCTTGGTTTGTTTATTGACCCATTAATTATGCTCTGTGTCTTTCAGTGGTCAGGGCAGAGCAGCAAACTGGGATGATAGCTCCAATGTGACTCTTAGGAGACAGAATTAGCAAAGCTGTTCAGCCCAGTCACTGTAACAAGGTTATAATGTAAAGCACTAAACAATTAGCTGGGAGATTTACCTCCCTGTCTTAAAAGCATTTTTATTACTTAATCAATCACAAGCAATTTATAAACAAGGCTGAAATTTTACATGGAACCATAAACCTGTCTTATTTGCTTCCACAACAAAGCAGGAAAAACAGACCTGAAGTTTCAAAAGACATTTGATCAATTAAAAAAAAAAAAAAGGCAGAACTACCTCAAAAGAAGATAAATGATTTTTCAAAGGGAGGAAGGACTTCAGCAGAGGCTGGAGAAAAAAAAGTCCATCTGTCTGTCTATTTGCCAGTCTATAACATCATCCATAACAGAGGCTTGAAGTAGTAGTCGTGTTGTAAAGTGAAAACGGGAATCGTTTGGGGCAGAGACTTTGTTTGTCTGTGCAGTCCTTCCTCAAGCTGGGTTGCAGCCACTGAGTGCCAGCACCGTGCAATTGCAAAATAATGGTATCGAGAGTGCTGAGTCAGCAATACCACGTGTGCCCCAGATGCCCGTTTTGCTTTCAGAGCTTCTGACTCAGTGCCAGGACAGGGTTTGCATTAAGAACCTGTTAGGTGGAGACAGGATACTTGACACCTCTGAGGAGAGCTTCTCCAAGCCACAGGAGTGCTCAGACTCTCCCCATTTTCTCTTTTGTTTTGTCTTGTCCCGAGGATGGGTTACTGGCAATAACTCACGGGCAGGATTCGTGCAGACAGAAGCAGCTGACCATGGGCTGCACCACAGAAGTGCAAAAGATGCACAAAGGTGCCCCAGTCTGAATCCTCCCTCAGCCTCTGTGGCCAGGAGGCTGTTTTGCATCCTTACACCACAGCTCTCCAGCATAACTGGTTGGACCAGTTAGATTCCCATGCTGGGCCATTGGGAAAGTTGCCTTGATAGAGATGGAATCAGCACTTGCTGGCTGAGTGTGTTTTAGTTGGTTTGGCAGCAGTCCCAGCTCTGCCAGTCCCTCTACCTCTGACATTCAGGCTCAGCAATTCTGCTGACTCCTGCGAAACCGGGGCACCGATACAGACATGAAAGTCCCTCTTTGGAGCAAGCTGCTGAGGAGCTCGGTGCTGCACTACGTGCAAGAGCTACACTGGAGGCTAAATTCACCTTGGCCTGTGGTGATCTAATTCTTCCAGCATCAGCTTTTTACAGGCTTTGACTGCTCTGATCTTACAGCTCCCAGTCCTGATTCTTCTGCCATTTCCCACCCCACCTGTCAGCTCCTGATTTACACCTTTCCAGAGCAGAAACACACTGATTCAATTCAGAAGAGGGTTGCTTCTATATGCCCCTTACTTCTAGTAACTACCCAGGATACAGATGGATGGAAAAGAAACCGGGATTTTGATGGAGTGATTTTAGGGGAATAAATGAGTGGATGCTCTTTTGTTTGTGTGGGGAACACAACGCAGTGTGGGAAGTCCAAGGCAGGTTCACCTGGGAGAACATGGGGAGCGCCACCCAACCCCACTCCCACATCTGCAGCTGAGGACATACAGAAATCTGTGGTGCTCCCCATCCCAGAACAGCCACACTTCCTCTTCCCAAGGGCAGTGACAGGACCTTGAAATGCCCTGGCAGACACTCACCTGTGCCCTTTACTCCTTGCAGGAGCACCCTGGTACCATCTCCCGTCTCACACCTTGCTTGGGTGGCTGATGACAACATGAAGCAGCTCGGGGAGACACTTTGGATGTTACAGGTTTTCTCAAACTGTCTGCCCCATGTCTCAGGTTCATCTGTGCAGGAGGCAGCTACAACCCTCTACAGCTCCTTGGTGATGGGGAGGAAAAGTTGCCTAGATGAATAGCCCTGTTTCCAAGGTATTCCTGATTGAGATTTCCTCTCCCTGAGCCAGGTGGGACTCTCCTGTGCTGGGCAGGCTCTTTGCAGTTGCAGTTGCGTGGGCAGGTCTGTGGCTGAGCCCCTGGGCCCCCTGTGAGAGAGCAGGGAGAGCTGTGTGGTGGCACCACAAGTGGGTCTCACATTTCAAGGCCTGGTAGGAACAAATGTGTCATCACATCGTTCGGTGATTTAACGGCTCTGAGTGTTTTTGACAAATAGGAGCTTCCTGGTTTCAATTCATGCACTTTTATTGCTGATAATGAAAGTCAGATGCTCACTAGTTTAGGACTCAGGTCTTGCATAGTTGAAGCCCAGCTTTTGCCCAGAGGGATGGGAAAAGTCACAGTCAGAAACTATCAGCCCTGCACCTCTGGGGTACAGATTCCTGCCCCATCCTTGGAAGCAAGAACATATTTAACAAAATAAATATATGTCATAAAAATATTGCAAAATATTTTAAATTTAAGAGGAGAGGAAATGTTGTTCCAACTGATTCTTCCCACCAAAACAGTCACAAATAATACTTGCACATAGTTCCTGAGCATGGAATTATCACTGGATGATTTAGTGTCCTGGCCCACCACACTTGCACAAAATAAATACCTCTAACTGGCAATGAGAATGCAGGTTAATTTTCATTGCATCCTGGTACTTATTATCAACATTATTTATTATTGATCAAGTACTGACAAATGCTTCCTATGTTGTACAGCCCTAAGGAGATAAAGCCCCTGCCCCATTAAATATACACACAGTGGTTAACTGAAGGCCACTGAGAAGCCCACTAAAGTCAACATCCATTTATCTTCTCGGGGGAGTTTCCACAGACAGACCAATTTGGACACGTGAAATTCTCCTGTGGAAGCCAGGATACAGCGTGCTCCGAAGGAGACTGTCCCCATAACTGTGCTCCATCACAGTTTTCCTCTAGGAGGAAATGCTGGGATTTGGCACGGAGAGGCAGGGAAAACCAGGCAGTGTGTAGCAACATCCATGTTCTGATAAATGCTCTGGGAGACAAGAGGATCTTGGTATCCAAGCCATCTAAATAACATGTTTTATTGCTACAAAAAGCTCTGGCTGCCCATGCCAAAGAGAGAAATGTGGATATTGTTTCACAAAACTGTCTGAAAAGCTTTGACCTATTCCTGTTCCAGAGCACCCAGTAACTGATGGGTCCACAGCAGTTGTGGGAAAAGGTTTCCTTTCAAGTTTGTTCCAAATAAACAACAGCTAACCAGAAATTTTATTCATAGCCAACACTGATTATTTAATTTCTTTATAGTGTAGAGCTGTTGGTGGTCTGAAAACAGACTTGCTAGTGAGATTCACAAGGAATGTTCAAACAGGTGCTAAAAAAACCTGTAAGCTCAAGCTATTATGGCATCTCAGCATTTGTGAGTCCAATTTTTCTGGAGACTGAAAGTGAACTTTACTTTGCTGAGTATATCACAATGCCCAGGAAGATTTTAGGTGAATTTCACTGAAAATTCATGAACCTCTTTGAATTAGCCGACCCATTTCCTACACCACTGCTGCAAAGAGTGGCTGGATAAGCAGAGGTTTCAGGGGTGAATTTTACAATTGTGTGCTGCTTCCAGATGCAGGATCAGATGCACAGATCTTCAAGACCTCTTCAGCTTGCAGGGCTTGCGTTTCACTTCTGCAGATGTTTAAAATTGCATGCAGGATCTAAAAAGAAATATTCCATTTATTTATGTGCACCTGCACTTTGACATTTCATGAACTACTGAATTGAATTCAGTGTGGAAGGTTTAACATATTTCTACTTTTTTTATAGGATAAATGATACTTTGTGCCTCACCCTGTTTCTTAAGCCCAGACTGGCTTCAGCAGTGATGCACATCTATCCAGAGTCTTTCAAATGATGAAATTTAGATACATTTACTTCCCATCCCACTTCTGCCATTTTTCTGAGTTGCAGGCCATTGATTAATACAATAAGCTTCATCAACTGCAAATGCAGTGCAGCAGTTACTGAGCTAATCTATCTTATTTCTAAACAGTTTTTATCATGTAATTATTGTAATTACTTTAACAGACAAAAAACTTTAAGTACTGGGAGCTTTCTCTTCCACTCAAGCCAGAAATTAGCAAAAAGAGCTTTTCTCTTGTTCATTTAAGCAGCAGCAGAAGTAGTACGGGATTTTCAAAAGAAAAAGGGTATCACAAGTTTTACAGCTTCTGAACAAGCATTAGCTTGAAACTGTCGAAGAAGATGACTGAAATGAGGGTTAGTCAGAAGAGCAGTTGCTCCATCTAGGATGGATATCTCATCTCCAACTTGTGAGGAGCAAATATGAGCAGTGGATTTTGCTCTCAGCTTCCATGAACAAAATCAGAGGGTGTTTTGTGAGAGCGAGGATGAAACCCAGTGCTGTGAAAACTATCACAGAATCATGGAATCATAGAATCATTTAGGTTGGTAAGGGACTTTAAGATCATTGAGTTCAACCTTTAACCCAACAGTGTCAAGCCCACCACTAAACCATGTCCCTCAATGCCCCCTCTTTGAAATATCTCCTTTGCAAGCCATATTTTTATTCTTCAGAAGATAGTTTCATCTATTTGATTTTTAAAAATAAAAATTCTATATGAAACATTCCGTTTTAATAGTCTTCACTTTCCCTTTTCCCTCAGTTTTCTGATATATTTTCCTTCATGTTTCTTTTTTTTCCCATTTATCACAGAAAAGGAGGCTCAAAATAGGAATAAACAATACATATGGAAAGACTTAATTGATCCAAATAGTCACATATACAAGAAAGAAAATGTAGCCAAGCTCAACAGATATTTTCAAGAAAAAAAATCACTGTTTCTCTGGGAAGGGATTAAACATCGAATGTAAATAATGTGCACCCTTGGCAAGTGTCTTCATACTTCTGGCCTTACCTCAAACACATCATAAACCTGCACAGCTGTGAAAAGCTCTCTGGGGACATTCAGTTTAATTGCCAAAGCTTTTCTCCTCAATACGAGGTTTGCAAATGCTGTAAAATACGTGCCTGAAACCTTTCTGTGCAGCATTAATTCACAGTGCCCAGTGTCACCAGGTACTGAAGAACCGCTTGGCTATTTCCAGCTCTGTGGTTCTGGGATCCACAATAAGGATTTTGGCTTTAGTGACTTTAAAAGTCTCTGGGCTCCACTTTCTGGGTGCACTGGGGACGCAGGCAGGTGTGATTTGGCTGGGCACTGCTCCTCCACCCTCAGCCCATCTGAGCACACAAATGCTCACCCTTGAGCTTATCCACCACCCACAGACAAGTTTGTCATTGCTACGGGAAGGTGTCCCTGCCCATGGCAGAGGGGCTGGAAATAGAAAATTTTTAAGGTCCCTTCCAACCCAAATCGTTCTGTGATTTTGTGATGATGATTCCGTGATCACTCCCTTCCCTGCAGCTGCTCTGCAAATCTTAAATCCCTTTCAAGCAGTTTGATCTTCAGTCAGCTTAATTTCTCTGTTTTTCATTGTTAGGCTCTTCCCAGCTCTCCAGGCAAGGGCAGAGAGCAAAGCAAAGGAACCAGACTCTACAGGATGAACCGCAGAAATACTCAGCAACTTGCTGCCCTCCCTGACACCTGCTCTCTTGGAGGTACATTTTACCCCACAAATCATCTCTAATTGGGACAGGCATAGTTGTGCCCACATATTTCTGCCTTTCAATGCCCGCTGCACCTGTAGAAATCGTGCCTTTTATGCCATGGGCTAGTTAGCCCAGCTAGCCAGTGTATCGGGAACATCCTGGGTAAGCACACCCCAGGCTCATAAATTAGGTGCCAGCAACTTTGGAAATTGGCCCTTGTCACCTCCAAGCACGTTCCCTTCCACACCATTGCTGCAGAGCTGTTATGGGATTCACCAGGGCGAGAAGCATTTCTAGGCACTCTCTGAGGCAGCACAAAATGCACATTGCCGTACTTTGCATAAAAATAGAACTTTCAGTGTGCAGGAACTTGCTGTGCCAACTTTGTCAGAGGTGGTTTCTTCTCCCTGCACCCTGCTAGACTCTTCAAAGCAGAAGCTGTGATGTTTCTCAGGGAAGTTCCTGTCTCATCATCGCCAGTTCTTTTCAACATTCATTTTAAAATTAATTTCCCCTCTTCTCCTTGCATCTACCTCTTAATTTGGCTCATACACTGTTATGAGTTTTCTGACTGAAATTTATTCACCAGACAATGTCTTTATGACTGCTTTGCCTCATTTCATTCTAAAAAATACTTTGCAATTCAGTTTCTCTAGAAGCCTCCTTACAAAATAACTTTTTGTTTTATGTTATGGGTAAAATCTGCAAAGCTCTTAGATTGCTGCATGCAGGACATTAATTCCAGCTTGTGAACATGTTTTTTCTGGAATCCTGCAGCTCTATAAGTGGAATTACTTTGATGAGTAAACTGCTAAATCAACACTTGTCTCACTCTCTTTACAAAACAATTAAATCCACCCTCCTTCACCTGCCACTGAAACAAACAGAAAACAGACAGATCCCTTGTTGTGACTCAACATTTTCAGCAGTTACCAAGTGCTGTCATGATTCCATTTTTTCTCTTCTGTGAATAGCTTTAAATCCACTTTTTTTGGCAGAAGTAAGAGAGGTAATATTTCCATTTTCTTCTCACTTTCATGTGCTTCTGAGACTTGAAAAGATTTCGGAAACTGCAGAAATGGATGGATTAGAATTGCCAATGGGACAGAGGTGACAGATAAAGCTGGGTCGCTGCCTAGCCCCAGTCCACACAGATGGAATAGCACTGCTATCTGGTGGCTGCTCCATGACTCATGGAAAATGCCTTGGTTGTCTCAGGCCTCTATTTGGAGGCCAGGTATACATAGCACAGAGGTTTTCCATACCGCTGATCCCAGAAAAAAGCCAAGGATTAGCCAGGCTGCCAAGCTTAAACTCACTTTGACTGATAGGCCAAAAAAAAAAAAAAGAAAAAAAAAAAGGCAAAGTGCTGTTGAGAGGGGTGAAATGGGGAGAATTTATTTGCCGGATTGCTGGGGGACAGGGAAAGGTTTGCAAAAAGTTGTTTCCAACATGACAGTTTCCTGATTGTCATTCTGCAAAAAATGAAACAGATAATATCAGCATGTACCACTTGTAGCAGTCATGGAATTGAAAGCTGTCATGTTGTTGCTCAAAACATCCTTTTGAAAAGAAAATGGATGTTTCTTTTGTTAAAAAAAATATTGTTTTAAAGAGCTGACATCTGAACGAAATGTTTCAATCGTGTTGAAATGTTACACTGTGACCCAAGATCAATGGGGATGTGGGATGTGGAGAGCGTTCCTTTGGTTCTACAATTCTAGTACAGTATTTCCAGTCCTTTCAGTCCTATCTGAGTCTGGTGACAAAATCAGGCTAAAAAAAAAAATTCTTTTCAAGCAGAGCACCAGGATCCCAGCCAGATTTTGTCAAGAAACTAATTTGGAAGAAAACTGTTTGATTAGATACAATGCAGACCATCACTGCAGTTTAGGTTTGGGATGTACAGAAATGAGTCAGCCACGGGGTCTGGATCCAGAGGCATGTCCACGAGTGGGGCTGCTCCCAGTAAAACAGCCTGTGGCCATCCAACACCATCCATCCCAGCTGAGGATCTGCAGTTCTGTATTGATGAGCAAAAGATGTGCCACGGGGAGGTCTGGACCCCAGAGCTGGAGGTGTTAATTACAACAGACCCTCGCCTCACCTTGAGCTTGACCGCCAGAATAAATGCTGGGATCGGCGGAGGTGAAATGAAGTGGCGAAATCCATCCTGCAGAGATTGTTCAGGGAGTTTCAGGCCCATCTAAGGAAGCCTTGCTTTCTCCTTGACAGTTTAAAGACCAGCCGCGAACAACTGCGGCTGTGACTTGCTGCTCTAAATTTAGAATCACACAAATTATCACATGCTGACAGGTTTCAGTTCCAGGGATGAGTCTGCCAGCAAGGCCTTGAAAGCATCTCCACTCGGCCGCCTGCAAGCCCAGCAGATAAACCCGCTGGGAATAACATGGTCAAAGCAGTAGTTTTCTTCTTCCAGCTCATCTCGTGCTCCCCCCCATCCCTCTCAAGTTAAACTCAGCCTACATGAGCACCCTGCTCCTCACAGTGTAGATGCTGTGTCATTGACATAACTTGATGGGGGAGAATTACAACCCCGGAATTAGACAGCACCTGATTTTTCTTATAGCAACAGTAATAAATCTGTGCCTGGCACTTTATCCTGTACATGAATCTGGCCCTGCAGACCACCAGCCAATGTATTTTCCTACTTCTCACACAATTAAAGGTGCCAAAGCTTTTTTCCCCTCTTTAGTCACACTTCTGACAACTTTACAAAAACAGTATTAAGGAGGGAAAGAGTCAGCACCAGACCAGCAAGTTGTGAAATGTAACAATGTTTGGATGTTTGCATTCTGGCGTTTCCTGCAATTAACCTTCTTCATGCAAATTTGTTACAGTTTTGAAATAAAAAACATGGTTGTGAATAAAAAAAAAGAAAAAAATTCACAGCAAGTGTTAGGAAGAAAGCATTCCAACATTTCAATGCTATGCCTTAAAATATTAGTTGTGAGATTTGTAATGCAATAATCTGTGTGATGTCTATGTACAAATTGTACCGATTGTCTGGAATGTGCACTTTGTACTCAGCAAAGGCAGTGTCTGCTCACTCATCACCAAAAAGGGCTGTCATTATCATTCAGGAAGGAGTAGGCACATTTAGCCCTCAAAAACAGTACAATTAATCCTTTTCCCAACTTTTCCTACAAACCTGGGTCTGAGATTATCCTGAAGGAGCATTAGCTCAAAAGCTGTGAAAAGTGGGGTCTTGGTACTGGAAAAGTCACCAAGCAGCATTGATGAGCAATGATTTAGTGTTGTCACAGCACTGGGGAGGGCACCTGGCTGTGGGACCAGCTGGAATAAAAGGAAGCCGAGTTGCAGGTGGATGTGGGGAGCAAAAAAAAGGGTGGTGATTTAAAGAAACCACATCTGCAAAGCAGGCTTTTGAGACTCAGAAGGACTCTGACCAAAGACACAGCGACCAGGAAAACAGAGCACGCAAATGCAGGCAGGGTTTATCTTTCTGGGATGAATTGGTTTGTATTCTTCTCATAAAGTTACTAGGAGTGCCTGGAAGATCCTGGGCTGTTTGTTTTATTATCATGTGTCCCTGGAGATGTAACTGCAAACCCCGAGGGTGCAATTCATACCACCGAAGTCTTATCACCTGTCCAGATAATCATGGAAAAGAGAAAGGGCACTTCAGCTTGCCTAGGATACAAATTACACTCCAGAAGTGCTGATCTGTCACCGCTGGTTTTATGGGGAGCCTGGGGCCATCAGAGCAGAGAGAACTGAATCTCCCTGATCCCTGTGGACCACAGGGCAGAGTCACGGCAAAGAGAAAGACCTTAAGCCATAGGAGAGCAACTGGACCGTGGGCTCTGTTTCTGTGATAGCAAAGGACCCTCTGCCCAAACGTGTGCCACAGCAGGGCACTCCCAAACCTGTCTGAGACATGGGATTCATATCTCTGATTTACCATGGACTGACCTCTTCCAGTGTTAAATTACTCAGCCAGTAAACTCCCAAGCAGCAGCCTTTCCCTCCAAGTCTCCTACCCAGAACACGGCAAGCCCCTAAGGCTTTTTTCTCTCCTCATGGTGTTTCATCTCCTGAGAGAATCAGCATTGCAACAGGGAACGGTTTGTTCCCTTGATCCTCTCCCTGCTGATGCCTCATACCTTTTACTTCCATGGCTCCATTAATGCCTTGCTTTGAGCACAGGAATGCAGGTATTTTGTGATTCTCCTTCACTCTGGGGACTGGGATAACTCCTGATTCAGGATGGAAAAGGACATAAACAGAATATTTAATGAAATGACTGTAAGCACCAGTTATACTTGAACAAAGAACCGCAAATGGCCCTGTAATGTACTTTATACCTGCTTCTTCTCACAGATTGCACTACAGGCTATTTACAATTCACATTCCACATACCTCTGCATCTGAAATGTCTTTCTTTCTCACTTACTTGCTGATTAAGTGACAGAGTCTAATCTCAGCGCAGCCTCCAAAGCCGCAGCAAACACAAATCTTCCTGGAGACAACTGAAATAGTGGGTTTATTTATTTCCATTCTTTTGCAACTCAGTATTTGCATATTAGAGTGGTTATTGGGAGGAGAAAAGTCACAGATGCAAATTTGACATTCAGATGTCAGCTTCTCCATACATAAGGTCAACTACGATGAGGACACTTGCTAGCCTCCAATTATAGGTCTCCTAATGCGTAAATAACGCTAATGAATGGCATCTGCCACGGAGAACAACTCATAAAGATGTTAATCGGAGCCAACCTAGATGAAATTTGCTCCTCTTGCTGTTTCATGGCCTTTTGATTCTCAGGAGATTAAGATGTTGACTTGAAAGTGGTTTGAATCGCTCAGCGCACATAGCTGGGGTCTGCCCAGCCCTCTTGGATCAAAATGCGTCCCCTGTCACCTTCTCCCGTTCCCAGGCACCCTTCCCAGGCCAGAGCAGAGTGGTCTAATTTTACAAATTAGGGTGACCCCAGCTCAGGTTCCAGCCCAGGCGTAACCACCTGCAATTCAATCCCTGTGGAAAAAGGATCTTGGTCCTTTCCAAAGAGGACACCAGCCACTGCTGTGAGGACAAGTCCTCTCAGCCCATCTTCAGGAGCCGACAGGGTAGATGAGACTTCAGTTTAGTGCCTTGGAGAGAGGGCTCTGACACAGACATTGCTTGAGCCTGGCAGGAGTGCCAGCGCTTGACCTCTTACTGTATTTTCTCAGGCAAATAACTCCCTGCAGGGCTGAATGCTTCCGATGGCACAGCTCTTGTAGCTGGAGCTAATTGGTGACTCCTTTTTAGCACCTCTCTGGTATCAGCTGGATAAACTGGCTCTATCACCCTACAGCCCCAGAAACGTGAGTAGGGTAACGGGTTAAAGACGAGAACACAGGGCTGGCTGCCAAATGCTTCTGGGGCTTGTTCTTCAGGCATCTTGGTTCCTCACTAATACTTTCATCCTCTCCCCATAAATCTCTGTTTTCAGGTTGGTATTTTTTGCTTTTTTTAGGGCAGTGCCATGCAGTTCCCATAGTTGGAGCCCCCAGTGCAGCCTTCAAACAGAAAGTGAAAGGCTCGCAGGACCAGCGAGGTGACAGTGGCACAGGCAGCAACACACATGGGAGCTGCTGAAAACCTGGGTTCTCCACCTGGTTTTGCCTTGGCTTTCAGGGGAACTTAAATAAGCTTTTTATGCCTCAGTTTTTCAGGAGCAGCTTGCAGCCATCTTTGTAAAACACTTGAAAGCTTTGTGGACAGGAAATGCACAGCAGCAAGGACTCACTAAAATCAGGGTGAGATATTTTGTCTTTCTCAGATCAGGGCAATAAAGCACCAATGCAAAGAGAAAGGCAGCAATAGTTAACACCAGGAAAGAATTGACTTCCATCTGGTACAATAACCTCCTTTGGGCTTTTCTCCATCTCTACCTCAATAATCTCCCTTTTATTACGCTTTATATGAGTTTCAAATTCCCTGGCTGCAGAGGCTGGCAGGGAGGGAGGTGAAGCTGCTCTTCTGAGACAGATCCCTTGGCTTTTTCCAGCCTGGTGACTGTAACCTGGAGCTCAGAGCAAAAAGCTGTGGTGAGAAATGTGGCCAAAGAGCAAGTCAAAAAAGCCCGCTGCTCTCCAACCTCATGTCCCTCCATGCAGCAGCAACATGCACCCAAATAAGCCTAGGTTTACCCCAGTGCACTTGTTGGGGCCACTCCGGGGTTGGAGAGGGAGATTAGAAAGTGTGAGGGCAAGGGGCTAAAAACAGAGGGCAAGACAAAGGCAGGAGCTACCTGCTGCTGAGACCTGCAAATGCTAAAGCACTTGCAAAGCTTTGTTTACAAGCAGCATGAAAAAAAGCTGTGGATCAAAGTCAGTCTTTGGAGTAGTGACAAGAGAGCGGCACCGCTGTGAAAGCCGGTGGCTCCCAGCGTTAACAGGAGCTTTTCAGCCTTTTCCCAGCCTCGCCAGTAAGGAGTTTATTTACGGTTTCTAGAGAAGAGAGAGCTGAGAGATGCCTGAGAGTGGTTACGGTGAAAGGCAGAAATTTTCTTCTTTTTCAAGAGGCACCAGTGAGCTGAGAACCCTGGAGCACCCGGCATCTTTGCTTGCCTTGTTCTGTATCACGGTGAGGGCTCCCCTCAGCCCTCCAGCAAAGAGGTCCCTGGAGCTGTCCCTCCTGCCTGGGGGACCATCCATCCCTCCATGCAATGAGACATGTGCAGAGAGCAAAGACAAGACCAAACCTTGATGAAGTCAGAGCAACACCACCAAACCTTGGGTTACTGATGAAATTAGTGCAAAATCTGGAAATTTGTTTTAAGACCTTTTATTTTCAAGCTAGCAGATAACCATCCAGGCAGGTCAATGATCTCAGTCTCTAAGACCTTTCTTCATTACTACATTTAATGAAAATAATTTAAAATCCTCACATCCATCAGTCTAAAACCAATAAAGAAGTACAGCTCACTCTCAGGCAGCACAGTCTGACTCTGGAGGTTGCCTATGACCTGAGAGTCTCTTGCCTTATACCAGGGATTTTCTTATTAACAGGAATTCACCAGCACAAAAAGAATTGCTAACAACTTTCAGATCACAAAGTTTCCCTTTTGTATTCAATGGAAATGGGGAAAAGCAGTCATACAACACAAAACTTGCTAATATACCATCATCTGCTCATATATTATAAGACTTGCTTATTGCTCTGTTGATTGATTTATTTTTAGTATGCAAGAAGCTGAGCATCGTGTGCCTTCCAACTGCTTGAGCACAATTATTGTATTGATTTGATGTGACAGTAGCTCTGTGTTTAAGGTGGTTTATGTTTTTTAATTTGCAATTAAATAAAAGGATGTCTGCTCTCCAAGATGGCTGACGGTTGTTTATACCCTGCAGTAGTTGATGAAGCAAACTTTTATTTGGCTTCATAAAACATAGTTGTTCTGTCACTCTGAAGCACATTAGCTAGAGTTCTCAGAGCGGTTTCTTACCTAGCAAAAGATAAAACTAAACTCCAATCTATTTTAAAGTAGGCAAGGTAACAACATCAATGTTGCAATGGGACTATAATGAAGTAAGTGAGCTGGCAATATTGTACTATTGATAAAAGTAATGGTGATAATATATTTCTATAGCACCTTTCATCTTGAAGTGCTCCGGGTATTCACGTGTTCCTTCGCTCTCCTCTCCTCCCTCCCTCCCTCCCTCCTTCTTTTTCACCGTAAGTATATAAATACAGTCATATATACATATATTTTATTTAAGCCCTCTTCTTCTTACATGGATTATATCTCCTCAACTTTGCAGAAAGGAGGAATCTTGGAAGCTCCTTAAAATCAGGCGCTGCACAAGAGTTACCAAGCTATGGATGAGATTGCTCCATCATCCATGACTAGAAGGGAATAACCCTGCTGTGGAAGATCCCCAGTGTCTCACCCAGAAGCAGGTAAAGCTCATGCTGCCTGACTGCTTCATAAATCTGAGGTGCTGCACAAAAAAATGGGAAGCTAACATTTTCTCTCTGTAAATGTGCACTGCAGCTCTGCAGCTTACAGTCAGAGGAGGAGCCACAACTGTGATCTGGGCACATCTCTGGGTCCATCTCTTCACCACAGACCACGCGTGACAACGGCAGCAGATGACTGATCTTCCTCCCACACACACCATAACCTCATCTCAATGTCCCACTCTTAAACCTGGAAAATTTCCTCTATCAGGGCTGCCCAAGAAAGAGGAAAATCACTGAATGCTCCCTTGAAAACCTGATGCATTATCTCTTGAAGCTCATAGAATATTTTCTACCATTTTCAGTGGCTCTGAATTGATCCCTATTCAGTACAGAGGCACTGGATATTTGCCAGCACCACAGAGTTCAGCTTGGTGCCTGCCAAGCTAAAGAGTTAAATCAACCGGGGGACATTTAAAACCAATGCATGTTTCAAGTGTAGATAAGGCCTGGTCTTGCTGACCTCCATCCAGCTGGCCTGTGCCCAGAGCTAAACCCTCCAAGAGATGCGATTGCCATCTCTCCATTACCTTCATCATTCCTGAGATTCTTCCCCGCATGAATGTGGCAGGCAGAAACACAAAACACCAGCAGGGTCAAATGTTTCCAAATGTTGTGTAGCACATCTCTCCAGCCTCGGGTGGGCCTCCAAAAATTCCACAGATTCTGGGCCATCCATCCATCAACCTCAACTGAGCTCTCGTGCTTGTCGTGCCACATGAAACGTGTTGATTATCATATCATGTACTATAGCATATATACAGCTGAATTACTGTGTCACCTTGCGCTCCTTCAGACAAAATAATCCATAAATATCAGGTCCGACCCTGACAATGGATTTGTTTTGGCTACAGCAGTGACACTTCTGCATGAATATTCCAGCAAGCAATTACAACAGGAATGTAGCAGAGACAAATATTATCAAATACTCCCCTCAAGGAGACTATTAGACGAGTCATCGTGTCATACTTTGCCATTATTCAGTCCAGAGATCCCACATAAGGAGTCAGGCCTGTCCAGTGTAGGAACCAGTTTGTGCTATGTGATCTTATCTACCTCAAACATTCAAAGTAATAAGTTATGAAAATCAAGTACACCAAACACACTTATAAATGGCTCACATTTATAAGCAGATGAAATGTGCACTGCGTCGTCTGATCAATTATTAGGGCAGACAGGACAATTACATCATCCAGCTACTAAACAGGAGAAGCCATTATATCTTAGTTTATCAGCTCTAAATAACATGACACAGACTGTCATCATGGTGCAATACATTGTTGAGATATTATTGGTCCACAGACCCCAAACAAGTTTTAGCAGTAGTTGAAGGCACATGCATTGTGAGTTTATGGTGTACAGATGCATTTCTGGCAAGTTCTGCCATGAGTGAAAGTGGGATTAACACCAGATTGGCTCCACAAGGGGATGGAGAGGGACAGAAAGGGACATTTACACAAGACAACAGGAATTCTGTAATGCATTAGTAACTGTGTGTGTCATTTCTGAATTTGATGCTTAATCCCATATCTTCTAATGTTGTGGGCAGAAGAGACAGCACAGGAAGAATAAATATATAGCACACAACATATAGATAACCAATATTGCAGAGTAAAAGAATTAAAAAAAAATTTCTCTTCCATCATATATAAAGCTTTTATTCCAAAATTTCTTTAACTCTACATAAAATAATAACCTCTTATTTAACTACAGGTGATGCTTCTAACTGACTGATTTTGGAGATATTAATGTTGCAACAATTTCATGTTGCTCACAGTTTAAAACACATGTAAAGAAACACTTTAGGGTTTTGGGCCATTTTAAAAACATTCTCAAATAACCCAGCTTGTAGAAGGATATAAATTTGTTATTTCTTTCTTAACAGGTTATCAGAAGATTTTAATCTAGATATTTTTCGAACTCCTTGGAGTAAGACACCTCCATAATTAACAGACGAGTATAGGAAAACCAGAAGAAATATCTAGAAAACAAGGAAGCCCCACTGGAACAGACCCACTGAAACCTGGAGTGTCACACAGACCTCAAACAACCACAGGTTTGTCCCAGGATTTTTGATCCGACAAAGAAACATAAAAATAGGAAAGGCTACTTAAAAAGAAAGATTTCTTTCATGCTATGCAGGTGTCTGAGAGAGATATGTGGTGTTTGGATTAATAACGACACAGCCCCTCTGGTGTGAGGAAGTGACCGGGCTGAATTGGTCCCAATTCTCTCAGCTCATGAAAATCTTGTGGCAAACCTTGGCATGACAAGGAAAGATTGAACGATGGGGACTTTGTGGTTTAAGGAACAGCAAATTTCCACCTTGCTTCCCACAGAGTTGCTGACAGGAACCACATAAAAGTAGTTTCTGAGCACAGGTTTAGGTTAGATATCAGGAAGAAATTCTTCCCTGTGAGGGTGCTGAGGCCCTGGCACAGGATGCCCAGAGAAGTTGTGGATGCCCCATGCCTGAAAGTGCTCAAGACCAGGCTTGGATGGGGCTTGGAGCAACCTGGTCTAGTGGAAGGTGTCCCTGCACAAAGAATCACAGAATCATAGAATGGTTTGGGTTGGAAGGGGCCTCAAAGATGATCCAATTCCTACCCCCTGCCATGGGCAGGGACACCTTCCACTGGACCAGGTTCCTCAAAGTCCCATCCAACCTGGCCTTGAACCACAGCAAGGGGATTGGCCTAGATGATCCTGAAAGTCCCTTCCAACCCAAACAGTTCTGTGATTCTATGTTTATAAACTGCTTTGTGACACAAACCAGATTCAGATGTCCCTTTCTAGGAACAGAGGATTCACCTTAAAGCACCTTAAAACAACTCTGTCTCTCTCCACAGGAGTTTAGGACTACAGCAAGGGCTTACGTAAACACAGCTTTTCACACACCACATCTCTCAAAAGCGCCAACAAGGTCCCATCATCCTCCTGCTTTTCACACATTATTCAGTTTCAGTGCTGAAAGCAGGGCCCAGGACTTGGAGCCTGCCCAGAACAAAGCCACCCTGATACTGTTATGTTTCGCTGCTCCAAACAACAGACTTCAACTCAGCATCAGTGCAATGTTGTAATTGCACTGTGAGCTGTAAGATCATAAACAACAGGCACGGGAGAAGTCTTTCCAGTCCTGCAGACAAATTTCCAGGACTATAAAGCTGTTCTTCTTCCACACCAGAGAATAAAAACAACCCCTCTTGAAGAGTTTTGATGCCACAAGAACCGTATTCCATATCTGATTCAGGGACTGGAATCTCAGGGCTTACTTGTGCTCTACACCGCTTCCGAAATGAGAGGCAGCATATCCGTGTCAGTGTGATTCCCAGACTAATGATTGCTTTTTAAAGAGGACTATTCCTGGCCAAGGCAGGCAGATGGTGCTGGGAAACCCAGTGCTGTGCTGGATACATGCACGGGCATGTGTGGGTGCGAGGATGCCCCTGCTTCAGGCAGCACGGTGCACTAGCCATGATACATTTCCCACAAGCCAGTTTACAATCCAGACCAGAACACGATTCACTGTTTTAAGGAGACTGCAATTCTCTCTCCTGCTATTTCTGCCTGTCCCTCTCAGAGATCTTGGACTCAAAAATTGATGCTAACAAACCAGCTCTGAGTGCTACAGTGAATGTTCCCGTGAACATTTATATTTCTTTGAACAGATAACCTGTACTGTGAACCTTCAATTTTTATTGTACCTTTAGCACCAAAAGCAATCACCTAAGGCTGTGCAAAGAGAGAATCTCCATTGCAAGGAGTTGTATAACAAAATAGATCAGAAAAGCAATTTCCTTCTTGTTCACAGGAAAGCTTATTAATTGCACACAACCCTTTGGGTCATGGGCACAGACACTACATCTACTGGAATTATTTCAGGGAACTAGCCCCAGATAGGGAAAATTGAGCCCTCCCCAGACAGTCAGGGATGGCCAGTGAAGCCTTTGGCAGTACCACACATGGGGACCCTCCTGGGCTGGTGACCATCCTGTGCCCCACCTCGCAGTGACAGCTTTGAGCTCTGCATTGCCCTCCCTTCACTCAAACACAGATTTCAGCAGCCAGGAAAATCCCTCTCACCTCCCATCTCTCCCTAGGACATGCATAGGAGTCACCAGAGATTACCAAATGAATTCTGAGTATCAGTCCAGGGGGGAGGAAGAGCAGTAGAGAAATAGGAGAAGTTTTCTGGGTGTGCCATGCACTGAGTGCATCTCCAGACACACAGGCCCCGCAGCGTGCGGACAAACTGAAGCCAGATTTTTGTGGCAGTTCCTTGGGAGCAGAAGCTTCTATTTGCGAAGAGATAACAAAGGCTGGGAGTGATTTTAACCTAGAAAGGACACATATAAAAACCTGCTATCATTGCAGTAACTAGGTGCTTTATATTTAATTTTAAAGAATTTAAAAGACTGTAAACTGAGAGCCTGGCGGTTAAGAAAGAAAATTAACTCTGTGGTGAATCCTGACCTAATGCTCCTCTTCTCCCCTCTTCCTAGAGTGATGGAGAATTTTTTGTTAAACTAAAAAGGCACGTAATTTGGAAGTCACGAGAAGAAAGCTGTTATATATATATTTTTTTTAGCACACTGCAGACACCCTGTGGAATTAGCTATTGCAGCAGGTCAACAAGTCAAACAGCTTGTAAGGATTCAAACTGACTCAGATAGTCTTATGAACACAGACAATCACTGGGAGTAGCACAACATCCAGCTAAAGGAGACAGGGAGAAAATCAAGCTGCCTTCTTCAGACCCAGCTTGTCGGCCAATCTTACCCGCAGAGAAGGCGAAGGAATGGCCACTAATGCAACAGCACAGGAGGAACAGCCTCAGAGCAGGGTGAGGCATCTATTACAAAGTGCTGCTAAATCTCACCCACTGCGTCCGTGCTGCTCTCCCCCCTCGCGATGCTGAAATAACTCTGCCCATCAGCTCCTGCTCTCAGCCTCATGGGCTGACAGAGCTCTTTAGGAGACAGAAATCTCATCCGCGGGAAATGTTTTCAGACACAAAACAACAAATCAAGTTACATTTGGAAGGACCAAATGAATTGTTTCCACACATCACATAAGGCTGCCTCTACATTAGCATTTTGCTTCAGATCAGGAGTGGGATTTTGAAGTAAATCTCCCAGTCATCAATTTACCATGCACTGGCTCCGTTTGCAGAGCTGTTTTGATGCCCATGAACTAGATTCCTTTTGGAGAAAATTAAACCAGAAGCTCCAATCCAAATGGGCAGCAAATGTGCTCCAAACCCTGAGGCAGACACAAGACATAATGACCAAGTTGATGTCTGGCCCTCCAGACAGCTTCGGATCCCATGTACGATGGAGACATTTGGTCCATGGGACCAGACTAGGTCTAACCAGAAATAAAACTCTCAAACTTCACGTAGAACAGCAGAAGTGCCCCAGCATAACCTGCCCCAAACCATTCTTGCACCTCTACTCCCCTGGCTTGCTTGCTGATCCTATATAACCTAAAAATTAGGGGCTGGTCTACACATAAAGGTTCCCCCATCTAGTCATGAGAAATCCAAGCACACAGAAGGATTTTTGGCATTCCAGGATAAATAATGAGGGCAAATAGGGGCAATTTCTGCCAGGACAGGAAATGTCTGTCTATGTCCATCAAGAAGTGATGTGCTGACACCACATGCATTGTCTGCAGGTCCAAGCCGTGCCCACACTCCAGTCCTTTGTGTTCCCTTCTGAAGGAAATCTCGCAGAGTTGAATCATAAACCCCACAAATATGCTACCAGATAACAAACACATTTGTGAGAGGCAGCTCCAGACACAAATTTAAGACACTTTATTTCAGTACTGGATATAGGAGAACTCTGCCAACCCTGAGCTCTCTCTTTGCCTTTTTGAATAGAGAAGCCCAAGTCTATGTGAAAAATAAATTTACTTATTAACTAAAATATTTCTTATATCAGCTTGGTATATTTAGGCCTTCATTCTTGAATTCCTTTGGGTTATTTCAAAACTTTAAAGAGAAGACAAATGTTAGAAGTAAAAAGATATTTTTCATTTTTTAAGATCCAACAGCTAACTAAATGTTAATCTTACATGTTTTCCTAGACTCAGGTCAAATCCATCATCTTTAATCCTTGGGGATTGCCATCCTCTGATTTTTTCACTCAGCTTCCAAATCTTTTTACTTAACAGAATTTAAACATTCCTTCAAAGTAGTTAAAGAACATTCTTTTTTTTTTTTTTTCCTTTTTTTTTTCCTTTTTTTCTTCCTTCTTCTATCAGTACTTGCCAGCAAGGAGGACTCCTGCTGCTTCTGCCTTACTTATTTGCTGGAAATACTGGCAATCCTATTGATGTTTGTAGGTACGATGGAATTTTAATGGTTTTAATGGAGTCAAACCAATTTAAAAGGTGCCAGGTGGTTTGTGGACTTGGTGTAATGGTACTTTCTTAAGGTACACTGTGGATAAATATTGAAGAGATGGGTATCACCCGTTTGCCTACCTTTTTCTACCCAACTGCAACAATTCAAAAGTGAGATGCATTTTGAAAGCAAGCCATATTTTCACCCTGTTCCAGCCAAGGAAAAGATCTGCTGCTATCACTCCTGCTGTGAGTTTGGGGTCAATCCATAGCCTACACAACAAATCCAGAGCAAAATGATGGAGGTGGTTTTCCAGCATCAGAGCTAACTTGAGCACTGCATTCCTCTGTCTCCAAAGGTTCACAAGCAGAGATCATCCAGTCTAGGTTTGGACCAGAACCCTGGGGAAAGGTTAATTTTCAGAACTCTGAGGTGTTCACAACTGAGGTTCCAAACTCTGGCTGCTCTCTAATGAGAAACAGTTTGTGCATCTCTTCACACACCAAGGGAATATTGCTCAGCTTGACCCCCCTCTAACTTTATGATTGGAAGGAGTATGATACACAGGAAGCAAAATCTCCAGACTGAAACACTGCCAGAAAATTCCCCCACTGAGTGTAAAAATGAGAGACAAAATTGGATCTCAACCAATTTAAAGTTTTAGGAAAAGAATAGACTGTGGCCGAGCATATCAGTGCAACATTATCCCACTGATTCACTCTGGCAGCTTGACCAGGCTGCTCTCATTAGTTCCAGCACAGCAATATAAAAATCTGAATCTTGTCTCCAAGGCAAAAAAAGAAGTCAATGGAGGGGAACAACTGTGTTTGCAAGAGGCCCTGCTGGTCTATATGTACTGACTGGTCTATAAAGTCATCACTGAGTGATGGATGGGTGCCACAACCCTTTCTCACTCCTGAGGTGACCTTTCTTGAGACAGCAGTGATATAACAATGTGTGTGTGGGGTGAGACAGTCCCACCCCTGCCCATCCTATGAGCAGTGCAGCCGCTGGCCACAGCTTTCCAATGCTGTCACGGGTGCCCTCTTTTACCCTCTGGGTTGGCACCAGTTTCTCCTTCCATTTGGGATGCTCGAATCCCACCAAACTGGGGTCCTTTAGGCAGTTCCACCCCTGATCAGTGAAAGCAGAGTCCTTTTCTCAGAACTTGTCTCCCTCTCCGTTTCCCTCAGGACTGCAGCATGCTTGGGTACACTGTACACAGCACCCAGGTGGACTTTAAACAGCCTGGGTGTGGGTCCCTCCTGCAGAGCTCTGAGCCCCTCTCTGCACTGTCAGAGGAAGCCACTGCTGCACTGTATCGCGCCTGCATTGAGTTGCCACTGTGGTTTTCTCTGAGAGATTAAGCAGAGATTTATTTCTCCACTTCAAGTGGTTTTTTATGCTGCCACCAAGCTTGGATTTCAAACTTGAGCTTGATTGGGCTTTAATGGATTTTCTACACAGCATGGCCATTGAGCACCTCCCGCGTGCTTCTGGAGTGACTTTGCTGCACGGGGATATAAAGTGCTTAAATGGTAGATGGTGCTGTTACCCACTTAGCTACCAAGGTCTGGTTCTAAACCACATCACAAAATTCATCCAGCACTGCTCTCCCTGATAGCACAGCTTGCAGGAGCTGGCATCCATCTTTTCAGCTCAGGTTAATCAGCATCAGAAAATGCTGTACCTTAGACAGTATTTATTCATTTGTTACAGGGCCCAAGCAAGGAGCAGCTCATGCTGTCAGGCTGCCTACCAAGAGTGCCTGCTTTGGACTGGAAGTAAATAGAAACACAAAGAAAATCAGCCCTTGGTGAATCTCCATCCAAGGGGGAGCTTTGCAACCTTTCTCCAGAGAAATGGAAAAGAGAACCCACAGCAAAATTCAGCTGAGACAGTGATGCAGTAGTGGAAGAAAGGCAGGAGTTCACATAATGTCCCGGATATCTGGACTCGAACTTGTGTTCTAAAAGCTGATTTTGCCTGATGAGAGATCCACAGGAGGATCAGCTTAGTCTGACTGTCAGCAACAATTCTGGCACGGCACAACAGCAGGGCTGGTGAGGAGGAGTCTGGGACTGAGGAGAGTCACCAGATGACATGAGGCACCCACCAGACGAGGGGACAGAGGTGGCAGCAGCAGTGATGGGGCTTCAGAGCTGTGGGGCATTAGTGCTGCGGGTCAGAGCTGGGTGCTGGGCTGACCCAAGGCTTGCACAGCCTCCACATTCCACATCACACTCTGAATCAACAGGTAACTCCCCAGACCACAGTCTGCCCTTTGCAGATAATCTGTACATGACAGCAAAACAGACAGGAACTAGCAGCTTACAATTTTATTTCCTACAAGAAGAATCTAAACCATCCCTATGGATATTTTGATTATCTCAGGTCTTCCAGAGCTGTGAAGAAATTGAAATTTCCCCTTTACTGTTTGCCCATTGCCTCTTCAATAGATACAAGCTTCACCAAGCACCCACACTAAATCTGCCAACACTTATTTTCCACCATCTGCATAGTAATTGCACTAGGAGCTGAGTTTAATATCCTTAAATTTCCATTTTGACATGCTGGAGAGCTCCTGGTGCACAAGGTGCAAGGGGATATTTAGTCTCAGATTACTGACCTGGAATGAAGAAATCCAAGTACCAGCTTTCCTCTCCTTTCTTCCCTCACCTCAGTGGCTTCATCAATTAAATATTCCCTATCTTTTCGGCAGAGACAGCTCTCCTATCAACCTATTCTTATTTGCTTAGAGGGTCTCCTTCCAGCTGTATCCTACTGAGTTTGTTGCATGATGATCTGTAGTGGTTGTTTTCTCTCTTTCTTCACTTTGCCCCAGACTGTGTTTTTCTGACATATCCCTCTGTTTTCAGGGAGGCTCTCTGTGATCCCCTATGCCAAACTACCAGGGAGCAGCTGCTCTGTGAGATGAACTTCTCAGCTTCCTCCGAGGAGCCCCAGGCCTCGGTCTGCCTATGCCCCCAGTAATCTGAATGAAACTGCAATTTACACAGCTCAGACCTATTCTATCTGTACTTAAAAAGTGGGCTGCTTTCTCAGAGGAACCCTGCTTCCACTTCCACCTAAAGAAAGCACTCTTGGAGGCTGTGAAATAGGCTGATTTGCTGGTGGAGGTAGGGAGGCCTTGCTGTAGATCACTGACTGGTGAAGACTTTTTTCTTTCAATCCTTTGAGCTGCCTATCTATTAAAAAATGATGCTACTTATGTCACTTAGGACTGAATGCAACACTCATCTCTTTGACATTGCACTCCTAAAATACCCTACCAATGCCCACACAGCCCCTCAGGCACACCTCTGTCCCCATGGAGCTCCCTCAGACCTCCCTTTCTGTAACTCCTGATACCTTAGGATCAGGCGTCTTGATCCCAGGCTTATCCTGCCATCCCTACCCATTCACTCAGAAATGCAAAACCTCCAACAACACAAAAAACACCCCACCCTGGAGTACCTTGAGATAAAATCTCACTGTATGAGAGGATAAAAAGTCCAGGGGTGGTGGTAGGTCAGGGAACTGATTCAGCCCCACCACCTCAGTGCAAGTCAGAATTCATTGCTAACCTTTGCAGGGCAGGTGTGTCTGAGCCTGCCCTGCACCGCTGGCCAGCGGTTGCTGTGGGAACTCTGACAAGGTTTTTTCCATCCAGCGAACTCAAGAGGATAAATGTGATTTTCAGGCAGTGACCTGGATGACAGTGAAGCACTGACAGCTCACCCATGCCTGTACAGTGACTCCTCAAGGCATCACCTTGCTGAGGGTGGAGCAGAGCTTGAAAGCTCGTTTTGAGAGTCAGGCGAGGCTGCCTCAACATGAGTGCATGTGCAAGCACATGGGTGCTATAAAAATACCTGTTTGGATAGGTCCCAGATAGGGTTTGGCTCTGTTTTACACCATGGAGAAGCAAGCTGCTGATCAGTGTATTCCTCAGCCTTCCCCGGTGGAAATGGTGCACCTCAGACACAACAGAGAAAATTATTCCTTAGTGTCGGATCTTCCTTGAATGTGCCTAGAGCAGGGCTGGAATGGGAGGATCACAGTCACAAAAGGCTCCAGCCTCGTATGTGGGGGAGAAGCTCCACCAGCACAAGGATCCCACAGCACAGCTCCCACAGCTCCAGCACCAGCAGGGGAACCCCAGACCTTTTGGGGGGTTTGTCCATGTGTGGGTGTCAGCAGACATCCCTCAGGGAGCCACACATGGACAAAAGCCCTTCTAGGAGGAATCTGCAGCACAGGCTCAAACAGAGAGGAGAAATTTGGCCTCGGACAGGAGAATAGATGGAAAGCTGCCCTGCTCTTCAAAGCTGGGGTCAACACAAGACTTTTCTAAATGCATCTTTTCTCCTAAAGTGTGAACTTTTTTTTTCTTTTCTAAGCATTCATCTTTAGTGCAGCCATCAAACCTCACAGCACTGAGAACAAAGGAGCCTGTACTGTGTAGCACAGTTGCTTTTTATGACTTTATTTTTAGTAGTATGCAATGACACAAAGGCATTTAGTTAAAATAAAACAGTATTTAGTGTGAAAATAAGCCATGAAATACACTGCAGGGCTTATATTTTGTTTAAGATTTACTAAATATATGGGAAAGACAAAAGCTTTGGAGGATTTTCCACTAATACAAAAGTTATTTTCTCTTTGTCAAGGGAGAACTCTCATTTAGTGTTTTAAAACACAACATTACCCATAAAAAGCATGAAAACTTCCTCGATTTTCTGGAAGTTTAATAGCTAGTGACCTGTTATTAAAAATAGCAAGCCTCCCACTTTAGAAATTCTGCTGTAACTTTTAATATGCAGAATCAGATAAACATAATACCCACAGAAGAAAATTCAGATCTAGTTTGGAGAACCAACTGCCAAAAGCAATGAGGAGCAGAAATGAGGACATGAAACAGAAACTGAAACAGGTTTCTCAAGTACTTGAGCTGACACAAGTACATAAGTATAGAAATACAGTGAAAAAAAGAAAAAAAGTGGTTTAAAATTATTTTGGTTCCTTTAACATGGAAAATTATCATTAATTTAAGCTACATATTTTTGTCTACCCATCATGTTGTGGTTATGAATAGTAAATGTGTAGGAACGTTGTAATTTTGGGGTAAGAGGAGACCGTACTAACTGTTAAGTTTATCCCACTGAAAATTTATTTCAATTCCTAACCTGACTAAATCAGAACTAACTTTCCAAATTCACACAAACCCTGGAATCCACTTTTACGATCCAATCCTCAGAAGCCCCCTCTTGCTTTTGCAGTTAAGGCAAGATTTTTCAGAGACGTAATGAGAGCTCATCCAGAGGAACAGCTGAACAGTCAGGCTCTCATCTTCCCTACACTTTTGCCCTCTCTATCATGTTATGCAGACACTTGGGTGCACATATAACCCTGTGGCAGAAATGAATGCTGCTCCTGCCTTTACACAAACTGGAGATGAAGTGCCCCCAACTAACGCCTCTGCTGCTGCTCTAGGAAGACAGAGGAACACGTTATTCAGAGGTTTCCTCTTTTCCTCATCTGTATGCATGTTGCACAATGCGTAGTACTTTAACATCAGGACCCAAATTTTTATTATGCAAACTTATTGTGACTATCAAGTCCTCACTGAGCATTAACAAGCTCTGAAAGATACTATTAAACGTGTCACTTTAACTTCAAACTGAAGCCTATGTATTTTTAATTAATAAGTAGAAGCGTGTGAGTGTAGCAGATGCTGCCATTAACCATCTTACCGGGTTAGGGGATGGCAAGAGTTCTTCCCCAGCACTGGCTGGGAGAGCATATTCTCCTTTTATAAACTTGGAAGCCATTGTACAGCCATGTGCATAACAAAACCCAGGCTGCAGCTCCAGAGCAGAGGGCACATGTAATTAGACCTTTTGTTTCATCTGTGCCTGTGATCTCCACCTCCTCACTACCACGATTTTGCCCTTTTCCTCTCTCGTTCCCATCTGCAGCTGGAATCAAAGGGGGTGTGTGGGAGGGATGGTGTGGGCAGGGTTTCAAGGGGATGGTAAGATGCCTCAGCTGGGTGATACATGGGAACAAATAAGGCACTGGAAGGCTCCCAAAGCCTGCAGAGCGTGGCCAGAACATGGACAGGAACTGGGGGAAGAAGCATTCTCACACTGGTTGTTGCTTTCCACCCTCTGAGCCAGTCCCTCACCAACCATACAGGGGAGCAGGCCTGCCCGAGGTGAAGGGGAATGCTTACAGGAGTCACAGATTCAGTCTCTAACGTTCACATCCTCTGGAAACGCACCTTTTTTGCCTTGGTAATTTGTTTTAGCTAGAGTTGGCTGTGATACAGATGCTTGTCATCCCTTGATCCTGTAAAAAGGGATGGGATATTCAGGACCCTTCTTCATGGAAACCCTGAACCCCTTGAAACCCTCCTGGCTTTGGTCAAAATTTACCACGGGTACCAATGCCTTGGGCACTCTACCCATCACCTGGCCTTCCTCAGCTCTCTACAAAGCAGGAAGGGGGACTGAAGAGAAGCAAAAGATGGTTATCTTTAATAACGAGCTGTTGCTGAAAGGTGGGATAAGCTGATTACAGTGCAGCCTGGGTGTAATTTTAAATAATTGACATGGCACTCAGAACCCATATCAGGATGCTTTTTCACTGTTCATGCATCAAAAGGAATTAAATACATTAAATAAATGTATTGGAAGGGTGAAGTATATCAAGCTGGTAAATGGATACAATCTGATATTATGCAAATTCAGATGAAGTAGCAGGAGATGATTTTGCTTGCATTGCCTCTAGCTAAAAAGAGCAGTGGAAGGATGCTGTACCTATTTCTTCCTGCCTCTGCTACTGGGCTTTTTTTATCTGTATCTCAGAGCCTGCTGCCCTTCAGACCTAGACCAGAACTCAAAATAAGGGGGGAATTTGCTCTTTGCTCTCATCCCAGTAACCCTTGCACTTGGTTGTTCAAGGTCACGAGTGCTCCTTTTAAAGAGGTTTCTGGGTGCCATTTGATCTATGTCAGATATAAAACCAGGAAAGACGACGATCCCAAGAGCCTGAACTGAAAACAGAAAGTATCACTGCCTAAGCTCCTGTAGATCGCAGACCACTGAATTCAACCCTGGTATTTCTGTTGAGTACAAGAATTTTCTCCTGTTAAAGCTGTCCAGGCACCTGGTCTGGGAACTGAAGAGATTTTCATGTGAAGAAACTAGTTCGTTCAGGTGGTTAATCTTCCTCACTATCAAATCATATGTAGGTAACATTTCTGCCAAATTTAGTGTGATACTGCCTTTAACAATTTGTATGAGAACACCTCATATGCTCATGTGCTGCTGTGTGTGTATTTGTGTGTCTGTGTTGTCTCTTCCCATTTTTTAAGCTATTTAAGCAAAGAGGGATGAAGTTATTTCCCTATGTTTAATGTATAAAGGGAAATCTAACCCAGAGAAGGACCTCAGAAATTCAATAGTCTTAAATGCCCATTCTGGAAAAGATACCCTTAAAATTTACTATCTTTTCCCTGGAAGGATGAGCAGGAATTTAAATCGGTCTTGTATGGTCCTATTGGTTCAAGCATCCATACCTTGTGGATGTTAGCAAAGCCAAACAGTTCTGCTGAATTTTTATAATCTACCAGACCACTCCAACACAGTCATGGTCCGTTGCTCTAATCTAACATGTCACCAATTTCACCAGCTGGCAAACCCAGCAACAGTGGTTTTGTCTGCTTTATAGATAACGAGCATCTTAATAGGCAACGATTAAATATTCATTTAGGAACTGATGGAAATCAAGTCACTGGGGATTCTGCCTTCTAAAGCACTCTATTCCGCCAATAATTGCCTCACCCATGTAAAAAGTTTGCGTCTCCAAATTAAGGCTCTAATCCTGGCTGCCTCAACAGCTGGTAGAATTTCTGCCTCTATATTTCTCTCTCTCTCCCCATCCCAGTCCAGGGTTATTCACAGTAGGAGATGGTAAGGAGAACACCAGAAGTTCACCCTATCCAGCCATAAAGGAAAAACAATGATTGACAGCTAAAGAGGGGAAGAAAAACACAAATCAAAAAAGGACTGAAGCAAGAGGACACTTGGGGGGCATGAGGGGGCATTCTCTTACAATGAATTTCCTTCACTCCAACTATAGTAATAAAATTCCCAATGCACTGTCACTTCATCTCCAGTTCATCAAATTCTTCTCTGATGGGCAGTTAGTTGCAAAGGATCTCTTTCATGGCACGAGGTGGGTGAGAAAGAGCTTCTTTGTCTTCAGAAAGAAACCATCTCTGCTTTTGAACTACTTCCTTCAACACGGATAAAAAAGGCCTTTCATCCTGCTTTCAGTGCATCCATTTTAAGCTGGAGTCAGTCAGCTTTTCAAAGTTAGCACAACTTGATCAAAACTGAGTTTGCCTTGGAAACTGCACATTAACTAGAATGTGATGTTCGATTAAGGGAGCAGAGGAAAAGTACAATGAGAAAAGTTCTCTCACTCTTTAAATATCTCCTGTAGGAAGCATTCAGGCACTACCTCATCCTTTCTGCAACTCAAACAGGAGGCAAAGATAATACAATGTAGCTCTTTTTTAATAACCTGGGAGGGATATGCCAACTCAGAAGCTCTTCTACAAGAAGTCTGACTGATTTTATGAGTTGTTCATGGGAGTACAATTAGTGCAGGAAGCTGCTGGAGGAAACTAAGGATGCAAGAATTCTGCTTACCCTGCACCTCTGTGGTAAAAACACATGTTTTCCTCATGGCACTTTTACCCTCCAGCCTCACTAAAGGCAATGTGGCACAAAATACACCAGCTAGAGGACTAAGAAATTATTTTGGCTATTGTATCTGAGCAGGTGTTGACTTGTCAATTCAGCTTAGTACAGTAAATGTATATGGATGCAAATATGGATGATCTGGGGAGAAGCAGCACAACTCATGGAAAACAATCATTTTGGGAGGCCAAATTATTTACATATAGATCACCAAACAGTAAATAACTTTTGGATGCTTCCATCTTAGCTATAAGCAGCCTGAATTGTCTAATGTAACATTTTAAAATAATTCAACCACTGAGACATCTGGAAAGTCACAATTATCGTGAGAGAAAAATCAAGTTCATAACATATTTCTGCTATTACATTCTGGAACTGATGTCCTGAAACATCTCACCCCATTACACTGTACCACTAGCAAAATCTATCCTGGTGTCTATCTCTTCTTTAGAGTATTTTATTGTAGACAGTGAAAAAATACTGGAGACAGAATAGAGACTCTGACTTGCAGAAACACAAGTGACTGCAAGCCAGTGTTGCAGTATGAAATTATAAGTATAATAGCATGGGTATTTCAACTCATAAAGCAATTTCTTGATAACCCTCCAGAGAATCTGTAGCAAAATTAAGCCCCATAAGTTCTCCTAGAGGAGCTGGTAATATTGCTGCTCAGGAGTTCATGTGTTTCAGACCTCAGTGACTCTTTTTAGCCCTGCTGCCCATGATGTGCTTCTTAAGACAAATATTCCACAGAAGGAGCTAAGCCAATTTCCTGTACTTTAGAGGCAATTTACTAAACCTCTCTTTAAGAACGGTTAGCTCATATTTTCAGTGATAAGGAAATCTCTTCAGTGCCCAAGGTATAATTTTATTGAATATTCCACTGTAGGTTATACACATTTACGAGAATGAAAATAATCATGTAATTAAGCTTGCCACCTAAATTATCATGTGTTTTTTCTTATTTATGTGGCCAATTCCTCCACTGGAAAGTGATTCTCAAATCACAGTCTACAGAGAAATGCTGAAATCACAATTTCTGCACTACTGGATCTAAAATGCTCTATCTCAGAAATGCTTTAATGTTCTTCAACCCAACGAGGGGTTTCCAAAAGGAGCAAGGAGCGTTGCAGCTTCAGGTAACTGCAGTGGTTCAGGGCACTCTTGCCAGGAGGGGCCAGTCTGACAGCTGGAGTGAGCAGAGAGACCTATTTCATATCCCTTTATTTGGGATAATGGTCCTAGCAGAAAAAATATGCACAGTGAGAAGGGGAGAGAAATCCCCTTCTCCATAGAGAGGCCCTGTTGTCATCTCTGTTTCAGGGAAAAATGCAGGTATTAGAGGTATGTCTGTGCTGAAAACATGAGGCAGCTCCCCACGAGACTCCCTATGGCAAACTGGCACTGCCTTTCCATCCTCCTGGCTCCTTTTGGGTGCCACAGTACAAGGAGGTTATAAAGCTACTGGAGAGTGTCAAAGGAGGGCTATGAAGATGGTGGAGGATCTGGAGGGGAAGTAGCTGAGGGCACTGGAGAAGAGGAGATGGAGAGCAGAGCTCAGCGCGGGCTGCAGCCCCCTCGGGAGGGGCAGCTCCGAGCTCTGCTCTCTGTGACCAGCGGCAGGACCCGAGGGAACGGCTGGAGCTGGCTCAGGGGAGGCTTAGGTTGGGTATTAGGGAAAGGTTCTTCACCCAGAGGGTGGTCGGGCGCTGGAACAGGCTCCCCGGAGCAGTGGTCACAGCACCAGCGTGACGGAGCCCAAGATGTATTTGGACAACGCTCTCGGGCATGTGGTGGGATTTTGGGGTGCTCCCGTGCAGGGCCGGACTCCGTGAGCCTGTGCGTCCCTCCGAGCTGAGGCTGTGCCGTGATTCTCTGCCTCCGGCGCTCCCGGGAGCGGAGCCGTGTGCCTGGCAGCCGAGCCCTGCCCGGACGCGGGGATGCGCTGNCCGGGAACGCCGCCGCTGCCGCTCCAGCGCCGGCCGCCAAACTGCCCATCCTCGGAGGCTGATCCGCGAGTCTTTCTGCCACTCCGTCAGCTATGCAGAGCGCAGGGATTAAAACAGACGGGTGACAGCCCACTCGGAGGTCAGGCGGCTGAAGGTGTTGTGTGTCTTTTAGATAAAGGTACCTCATCTCCCCCCAGAAATATGGGCACATCACATCAGCTGTTCCTTGGAGTTCAGCCTGTATCAGGGTCTCGTGCCAGCACGTTTCAAGACAACCCTTAATCTGGAGTGTAAAATCTCCATCCGGCAAAAAAAAAGCATTCATATTTTAGATTTTCAGGTAGAGACGTAAATCCTAAATCTTTGCATGACTGGGGCCAAGCAAGACCAACCTGCTATTATTTTTCTTTTCTATTGGCTGTCACACTTCAGTGGCTTCAGCAAGTAAAGGTGAGAGAAATCATTTAGTGGCAGATTTCAAGTACATTTTGCTCATTTTTGCTCCCAGCTGCAATTGTCTGTGCTCTGCGGTTTGCAAAACCCTCCATGCACAGTGCCCAAGGAATTCTAGAGCAATTTCCTCATGTAAGACAGGTCGACATGAATAAGCAGAGCTGAGTAAATCACAGCACAGAAAAGTTAAGTGAAAATCATGAAATGAGTCATTGGAACAGCTGACACAAAGCAGGTCACTGTCATAATCATACAAGGCATTCCTGTCTACCATCCATAACATCTCAAACAAATTCTGCCATCACAGATATCAGAGAAACCTCATGGATGTAAATGGGACAGAATTTGGCCAGCTCACACTCTATAGCATGTAGATCCCATTTCATAGACTATTTAGCTGCAATTATCCTTCAGTGCTGAGCCAAATGCACATCTGATAAAAGCCACTCTGGGTAACATCCATAAACATGACAGAAAGGGATCAACTTTAACATCTTTTTAATAGATCCAGGTCATCTTCCAGCAACACTTATACCAGGGTACCAGCTCCAGAGGCCTGTTCTTTCCTTCAGGCTCTTCCCCACTTTGGTTTCATTAAGCTGAGGCACTCTTTCCTTTGCAAAAGCTTTTTCAAGCCCTCAAGAGCTCAATAAATCATATCTCTGCTGTGGTTCTCCTGCTGTAACCCACCTCCCCTGTAAACATCCACTCTAACTCCTTCACCTCCCAGCAACTCCTTGGCCTCCATCTCCTCTCCCACAGTCACTCTTGGCCAGCTTGAGCTCCTTAGTCAGCTGCTACAGCCCACTTAGAAATCAGAAGCATTGGTCTGGCTTCTGGTAAGGCTAAATTTGGCCTCATACCCCTTAGCCAGCCACATTTAGAGCTCTCCTACTTCCCACATGGTTCTGGGGAAATCCTGTCCCTGCTGTTAGCCTAAACCCCCAAGGATGTGGATTTCATCCCTGTTCTATGGGTTTTGATGTAATTTGCCAGCACTGGGGGGTCCATTTTCCTGGCTGGACCCGTCAATCTCATCACTGTCTGCTGTGAGTACTGCCCAAGAGCACCAGGAGACAATGGAGACAGCTTGCAAGCCTGCTCCATTTTTAATTCAAACCATTTTAATTCCTCCTTCCCCTCATCCTTTTGGAAGGCACTGGTCCCACGCCACCGCTGCTTCGGGGTGTTTGTGGTTTCCTCTGAAAGGCTGTTGTGCTGAACAAGCCCACTATGTTCTTTCTATAGGTGCTCTGCTGCTTTCCCAGCAGACAGACATTCACTGGAGCAATTCTTCCATACACACCAGCTATGAGCCAGTGTGCCGTTCTCTGTGGGGAAAATAAGACATTGCAAAGTCAGGACGGCATGTGAAAAAAGGAGTCCCCATCCTCCCTGCAGCTTCTTCCCAGTAGGGAAAGTTAGCCTGGGAACGCACAAAACGTAGTGGAGAAATAAAATGCTTTCTAATGCATGACTGGAATAAAGCAGCATGACACGGTTAGCTGGGCGTTGCATCCTGATCAGTCAGATGGCAAAGACATCATGCTTCACTTAGCCCCAAAGCACCCACTGTGTGACAAGTATGAAAAGATGTGTCGGAGGGAGAGGAAGAGAAGGCTGCTTCGGGTCCAAAAGACCCTTTTGCCCCTGCTGCACTCACAAAAGGGGTCCTGAATAGGAACCCAAATGAGCCCAGGGAATATTCATACGATCCTAATTTACCATGACTGCTGCCTACCAGCTCCAGATAAGTTGGATTAATAAACTGCCTTTCTCTTGTGACACCTCGGCATGAATTTTGCATTAGACTCAATTCAGTAAAGTTCACAACTGACATACTTGCTTTTATGACAATCCTTTTCAATTGTTTTTTGCACTGGAATGTCATAAAGATGTTTGAGCTCTTTTTTTTTTTCTTGTGAGGAATTGTCTTTTATCTTGAAAAAGAGCTTTTATAACGCACTCATGCCGATAGCACTCTTGAATTAAGCTGGAAGGCAAAGCCCCTACTCCGTTTATACTATTAACAAGACAGGATTTTTCAGTGTCAATGAAAGCAGTGACGTGCTTGCTTCAGAACTGGGCTTGTCACAGCAGAAAATTTCAATGCAGTGGGGGTGGGGATGATTAAAACACAAAGAGGACACAATGTGTGATAAGATCAGCAGAACCTTTTGGAATTAATGCAAGGCGAGTGGATCATGCCCACCAATTAGAGCTTACATGGTACTTGCTAAATTTATCAGACCATGAATCTGTTCTTCCTTAATTGATAAGCAGGTGGCACGGCTGATCTGCATCCAGATTCGAGGAGGAGAGATAAAAGTGGATGAATGGGTGGATGGATGGATGGATGGATGGATGGATGGATGGATGGATGGATGATACATTTATGAGATGATTTTATCCCTCAATGATACACCCTAGTTCAATATTGCCTCTCTCAGCAGCAGCAGCTACTCAGGCCAGGGATTGTTCAAAGATGATCTCTGCTGGAGGTAGAAGAAAATGAGGGGTATAGGTTTGGGGAACTATTAGGGAGAGAATTTGACTGCAGCCTGACAAAATAACAGAAATTAAAATTGGCTGGAAGATTTCATTCCTGACCTGAGGTGCTGGCTCAGAGCCATGATAGAGAACTCAGCCCTGCAAAACCTTACAGAACCCAGCTAAAGTCAGTTCCTGCACAGTTTCATCTGTGAAACCATAATACTTTTTTCTCTTACCCTTTTCTTTTGGGCCCTTTCAGACACCATGTCTTTCAGAGAAGGAAATGTTCCTTACTATGCACAGAGTTCTGCTCTCACTTGGGGTATCACACATACTCAAAAACATCTGGATGGATTGCAAAGACAGAGCAGGCTTATGTGTGCGAAGACCAATTATCCACCTGCTCTCTGTAGCTGCCCCCATTTACTCCTGGGCTGCATGAAAGGGAACTTGGTGCCGTGCTTCAATCCCAAATGCACTCTAGTTCCTTTTTTTTATAATCTGAGCATGAGAGGAGGCAGATTTGAAGCTTGCTGTGTGGAAGGGAAATACATTTCTAGACAGCAGGTTCAAAGTGGCTATGCAGATACTTCCCTTCCTCCATGCAATTCTCTAAGATAGGAATCTTAATCTTGAAATTATTTAAAGACCTGATGACCCTGAAGCATATCAGTTTAAACAAAAGGAAGGCAACCTGGAAAGAGCAGGCTGGTTTCATGTCTGTGTACTCTGGATGACTGCTCCTCTGTGTTTCATAGCTCCAGTTTGATAAACCACGGATTGGTTCGGGGGCTTATCCCAAATAAGCCATCAAGACCTATATATTACCTCAAAATTGGCCTGTAAAAGTGATTCTTCAGTTACATAAAATGCATTGCAATTACTTTTATTCCTGTGCTGACAAAGCCAGGTGCCTTAGCTGTTGCTGCGTTCAGAGGAGTAGGGAAAGCAACACACATAAAAATGGCTTAAACCAGCTCTTTGCATTACCAAGGCGGGACTTCAGGGATATCTACACAGATTAGTGTGACTATGCTCCCTTGCAAAGGGTCAACCCTCCCATTTTTCACCAGGGACAGAGCTCTGGTTTCTGACTTCTCAGTGTTCAGCTGTAGTACCATGATTGTACTTGTTCAGGGCTGATTCTCTGCTGTTTGGGCTGTGAATTAGGGAACATTTCAAGGGGAAGACAAGATTATTTGATCTACTAAAGAACTGGGGTTTCTCACAGGGCTCAGAGGAGAGGATTGATGCAGTCAGGAATTATCAGCCATAGGAAGGGAAAGGACACAGGAACCCAGGAGACTTTCCCAGGCTCTGGTAACTTTACAAAAACACCATTCTGCAAACCCTTGTCTCTTCAAATCAGCCACGGACCTTTCTGTTACAAGCAGCTCCTTCCCTTCCTCCCCTAGAAACACCATCCTCTTCTTGATGTGCTGTTTCCATAGCAACATTTAATTAATATAAACCCCTGGCCGCTGCACAGCACAGGTAGTATCTGTAAGAAGCATTTAACATGAAATAAAAGCAGGAAGTTCAGCCAGCAAAAGGCCTGGCTCCAATCTCAAGTGTGTTTGCAACAGTGGAGTGGTGCCTGTGCACAGAGGAGGGCAAGAGTTGCTCTGCCTTTTAATTACCTGAGATGTACATAGCAGTTAATTAATATGGAGCAAAATCTGGAGATGCTTGAGCTTCCAACCCTCTGATCAGCACCTCAGATCACACATGTGGGATGCAGCAGCTCCATGCTTGATGCAGCATCCTCTGAACACTTCCACAGCTCCCTGGGTACCCCCCGATGCACAGTGATTTGGGGACGAGAACCAGGGCTCCCTCTCCACCTGCCACCAGAGCTGTCCCCACCCAGTTCCCCTTTCCCCAGTGTCTGAGAGGTCAAAGCCTGGGTATTTCTGATTAAAACCCCACACAGCCTCTCTCCCCTCCATCAGGAGCCACTTTAGCATCTCCTGATGGAAAGCAGGAGGGTTGCAATTACAATGAGGCATCAGAAACAAACTGGTTTTATGGTTTATAGGAACTGCAGTTGTGTGGACACGTTCCCACCACTAAATTCTGGGCTGCAAATTGATCAGGCATGTGATGTTGTGGTTTCTAAAGATAACAAAGCCTCCAGTTTTGCTTATTCTGGCAGAGCACCTCCACACCAGAGTGTTTCCAGGGAATTAAGATCAGGTGAGAAGATCTGTAGACATAGAGCAGAAGGCACCATGCTCCCTCTGAGCCACCAAACCCCTCTCCTGATTCCTTTGGTTTCACTGTTTGTCTAATTTAATATGAAAGCATTTAATAAGTGACCTGGAAAAAGAGCCCCCTGAGCTAGGCCTGTCACACAATCTTGCATAGCCCTTGGGATCACAGAGATTTTGGGAGTAAATCACTCCGATTTAAAGATAACACCAAGGTAGACACATCACAAGTTCTCCTCTCCTCCTCCATTTTAATGATCTAATCCTTGCTTTTCGTTCAAGTAAAACTTCTCTGGGAAGTAGGATTCCTTGCATTTGGAAAGGTCTTTAATTTGGTGGTCTGAACAAGACACAGAGAGTCAAAATTAAACAGGCAGCAAGGATTAGTGCTGAGATACCTCTGAAGGAAGGTGCTTGGACCCTGGTCTAAAAGCCAGGCTTTTTCCAGCTGCCTCCAAAAACTCACTGTAAAAGACACAGAACATCTGTCTCCCCTGTGTGTGTGAAATGGGTTTTAATTCGCATCCCTCGGGTTTTCTGGTCTCTTGTGGGAAGAGAAGGGAAGCCTGAAGCCTGAGGAAATAACCAATACTGTTCACTTTATACCCAGCACTCAGAGAAGCAGGATTCAGTCTCTCTCTCCCTGGGGTGTGGAAGGGATTTGCTCTGGGTGTCAGTACTTTGATTTCATCCTGGAATTCAGAATTACCACCTCGTTTATCTAAAAAGTTTTGTTATCCCAGAGCTTCTCATCAAGTCTAATTGTTCTGGCATGTCAGTTACCTTGTATCTGAGTCAGTTTCTCTCCTGAAACTTAATCTTTATAGACCTAAAAAGAAAGTAATTATTCCAGTTAGAATTTTACAGTGAACAATTTTTGGATGGAAAATGGTTTTACAGTGAAAAAAATTAAAATACACATAACAGTTTTTGTTTATCTTCTATTTTAAAAAATTGAAATGTTAACTACAGAAAAAATAAATAATGGAATTTGGAGTCAGTAGCTGAAAATGGTCTTTCTGGTTGTCACTGGAATTCAACATAAGGTGAAGAGGTGCATGAATATGGTACTTTATTTTCTTCTCCATTTTCACTGGCATAGAGAAAATGGGGAAGAGAACAAAAGGAAACTTTCCCACTTGGATGCAACAATATCTGCTCTCCCAGGGCCTTGGCAATGGTCTGTTTGTTAATCCCCTTGTGAAAAGCACTTCGAAAGTGCTTTGAAACTCTCCTTTGGGACACGGAAAAATCAACAGCTAAACAACAGACCCCAGGGGCTCATTTCTGTAGCTGAAACAACACTCTAAATCTCTTGTTACTTCAGATTTATGAAACCCTTATTATTTACTAGTACATAATATTATTGATTTGGACGTGAGGGGATATAAGAACTAATGCAGGCAGGCAGGACTGATATGGGGCTGGCAGCTCAGTTTAAGTTTACGGTGAGCACTTCCAAAGTCAGCCTAATTAACAGTGACACCAGCAAGCATCTGAACCCTGCGGAGGGTTTGGCAGAGATAAGCTCAAAGCTTTACTTCTCAGCACAAGTATTCAAGGAGGTGTCTGTGCTTACTGGGGGGACGTCAGGCCTGAAGAAAAATAATTAAAGTAAATCAGTGGGAACGGACCTGTAGATTCAAACACATACCAAGTGCTGCAGCTTTCAGCTGGAAGAGCTTCACGACTACAGCCCAGAGTCTGCCTGCATAGAAAGATGAAACATTACATGAATTATTTGACTATGTATCACATACAAGGGCCAGAAAGGTGGAGGGATCTCCAGCCTGCGAGACATTCAAAGTTCAGCTCGAGAGGCCCTTGAGCAAGCTGGTCCAGCTGGGCCTGTGCTAAGCTGAATGTTGGGCCAGATGACTGCCTGTGGTCTGCTCCAGCCCAAATTATTATGTGACTTTAGGACTGTATTATTTCTATGTGCTGGTTCAAATATAGGGAAAATATATTTTTTTAATTATTTTTTAAAAATTCTTAAAGCTTTTGTCCTCTGAATTGTGTGTTAACGTGGGTGAAGCAGCATTTTAAGTGGCAGCATCCTCCAGCCTGCTTATAATTTTATGATCCTTTTTTTTCCTGGTATTTTTGATGCTTCTTAAAGTACACAGCCTGTCAATGACTAGGAGGTGGTCTTCAGCAGGTGTTAATACAGCTATTCCAATGCAGGAGCTGGAACTCAAAGGGCAGCATTGGCAGGTGATTATTCACAGGGAAAAGAAAAAAAGACTCTTAGGAAAGAAACAGTGTCCAATTATTTGGTTGCAGCATGTGAGCCTATATTTTGTAATGAAGTCTTAAATCTTTCTACGTTTTCTTCCTTGGCTATGAAGCAGAAATTGGAACCCATTTGAGAAGACCCAGGCCTGAAGAAAAGAGCAGAGAATGGACGTACTCATGAGGAAGGGGAATTCCTGCCAAGGGTCATGCTCACAGCAGGCAGTAGCTTTCTTCAGCTCGATCACATATTCAAATTGCTGCAAACACCATTTGACTCAGCACTGGGCATGGGTTTTGCATAAGGCCACGTCCTTTGACTGATAGAGCCCAGGAACAGAAATAAAGCAGGTTTGGGACAGCATGGGAGGAAGGGGGCAGAAAACGGTAATGCAAAGGATATTTTAAATTACTTGGGTTCGAAATTGCATCTAAACTCAGCTTCTCACCTCAGCCCACTGCTGTGGCTGCTGGAGACTGAGCTGGCCTGTGCTCTGCAGCACAATAATGCTGCACCACCATCCAGTTTTTATCTGGATTTTAAAATTGCATGGGTTTTGGTATGTGGCAACAATTCAATTCTGCAGACTCTCTCTATTCAGTCATTTCTCTCAGCAGCAGCAAAAACAGAAGCAGGCAAAAAAAAAAAAAAACCAAACTGAGCAGGCAAGATCTGGAATTTTTTTAAGCCCACAGTGTTTCAAACCACCCATCTGGAGGAATACCCAGCCTTGGATGGGAGATGCTACTCAGAAGGGAGAAGATTTTTTTTTTGTTTAATTTTGGATCATTGCCTTTGAAACTGTTCATAAATGGTTAAAATAGTTTGAGATTTGCCCACTGACATTTTTTTTGTATTTGCATTTTTATGTAAATAGAAAATAAATAGAAATGGGAGGTTGAGCTCACTTGGGTGCACACTGGGGTTTGTGAAATGAACGTTCACCACTAGAGGACTCTACAGCAATAGCTAATTGTCCTTCCNCTCCCTCTGGTAATCCTTTCTCTGAGGACAAGAAATCCTGCTCCAGAAGCCCCAGGTGCCCCAGATTTTGAAACAAGTTCTCAGACAAGGCCAGTTTGAAGTCTCTGAGCTTCTTGCCCTGTTTAACATGGAGAATAAATGATCCCATTTTCAAGGAAACAATCCACATGCTATCCTGCAGGGGAGTGCTGAGGGCCTCCTGGGATCACCTTTTCATTTCCTGCACTCGCCCCTGCCAAAACAAAGGAGTTTGGGCTCGTGGAGGTGGACAGCCCAGGGACATAGACTTCAAATCCAAGGAATGAGTAGGAGGCAGTGACACAGTGCTGGGGCTGAGTCACAGCAAGGCTGTCTGTCCTCTCTCTCCTCCTAACACGATGCTGTCAGGACCCCTTCCCAGCTGGAGCCGCTTGCTGCTTCCTCTGGAGTCCCTTGGCTCCCCTCGATACCCCCAAGCCAAAGAGGGCAGCCAAAAGGCTCCTTGTGCTCCCCGGTCACACTTCCTCTCTGCCTTTCTCAGATTCAAGGCATCGCAGAAAACTGGCCATTGATGGATAAATTAGAGTTTTAGAAGCACTTTTGGGCTTTTTCTTTTCCCTCTGGAACCTCTCAGAAGGAAGTCTGGGTCTGAAACACAGACACTGAAACTCCAGGCAGCCGGCCAAAATCTGTGTCTGCTCTCGGACCGTGAACACTGGAAAGCTTCACACTGGGTCAGCAGCAGCCCTGCTTGGAGCCCCATGGGCTGGTACATGTGGATGAGCTGGGACCAGCTCTCCAGCTGTCCTTAGAAAGCTGAGACCTCGTCACATTTGCCATTTGTCATGTCCTTGAGCTTCAGCGTTCTGGAGTCAGCTGAGTCCAAGGCTTGTGCTGGTAGGATGACCCCATTTAGCACAATCTCATGGTGTGAGGACATCTCTCCTTCACCCAGGCTGCTGGGTCTCCCAGTCCTACCAGTCCACAGGGCAAAGAGCAACAGGAGGACGGCAGGTCTGGCACCTTAGACATTTCATGTTTCACCACAGGAAGATAATGCTGGAGAATGGTTCCTTGGACAACCTCTAAGGAGAACGGGGCACGCCCACCCACCCACCTGCATTGCACAGGAAGACCTGGCTCATGCAGCTCACTGCTAAGAGCTTGGTTTGTGCCACCTCCAGAAGAGAGCAACACCTCTGCACTTGGCCTTCCCTGATTTCTGTGACTGTGGACACCTGCAATGGGTGCCTTTCTCCAAAACCTGCTCCCAGTGCCTCTCCCACCACACACCATGGAGATGTAGTCCTTGGGATCAGGCCAGCTGCAGGTCAGCATGCACAAGGGAACAGCCACCACTTCCACCACTGCAGAAGTGAAAATAAATCTGCTGTCAGTGAGCTACAGACAGTCAGCAAATCTCCAAGGTTTCTCTCAAAGAGACATGATGGGGGTCATGGTGTTTAATGGGATACAGAGCACACACAGCAAACGGGAGGCTGTTGAAAGCCAGGCAGCCAAACCTGGGGATCAAAACTGTGGCAGGGGTGGTGGGGCACAGCAATCCTCAGAATAAGTGATCAGGGCCTACAGCTTCATCATCTGCAGCCACGTCCTTTGTCAGGAGGGCCATTTTTACTTCTAGTTGCCCTGAAGTTTGTGCCAGATCAGGACTGACATCCCTGTGAAGCAGAATGGTGCTGAAGGCAGAAGTGGTTTAGGATACTCTTATGTTTCTCTTCACCACTCTGGAATTGCTGAAAGTTGCCTCAGTGCCAAGAAAACTCTTTCCTTTACTGCAGCTCTAAGTCACTTGTTCCAAAATTCCTTTAATCTCTAGTGATTTTTTGGCTATGTTTGGAAAGCATTGTTTGGAATCAGTAATGATCCCTGTTTATTAACATTTTTTAAGCGCAAGGGACGTGGGTGCTGTTTTACCCCATGTGGAATGTTTCCAGAGCTATTGGAAGCAGGGCGTGCACCAGCAAAATGGGGGTCCCCGCTGGCACTGCCCACGAGGTGCACACTGTCCCAGGCACCTCAAGTGGTACGGAGTGCCCAGGGGCACAGAGCAGCCCCAGGCACCAAGCTAGGACACAGAATCATGGAATAGCTTGGGCTGGAAGAGACCTTTAAAGATCATCCAGTCCAGCACACCCTGCTGTGAGTAGGGGCATCTTCCGCTAGACCAGGCTGGTCAGAGGAGCTGCTTTAAACCAGGCAGGGGAGAAAGAGGACATTAAAACAAGATGGGAGCTTGAAAGCAAAGGCTCAGCACAATGGGGATCTCTGCAGTGCTGGCAAAATTGGCAGCTGGGGCCCGTCTCTTGGAGAAACGCTCGGCAGTCTCATTTTGCAAACAGTTCTGCTGGCTCCAGATTGAGGGGGTGCTTTGATACTCCAAAGAGAAGACTCTGAAATAAGAACACAGCACTCTGCCTGGCTGCCTGCACCTCTGGGGGAAGCTGGCAGGGCTGAGGGAGGGAAGAAGGGACAATGTCCCGACATGCACAGGCACTGCACATCATGGGACTCCTTTTGTGCTTGAACACCCAGCTGGAATGAACTGGGGGACATTTACCACCATCCTCCTCTTTACTGCGTGTTTCCACAGAGGGATCAGTTATCCTGGGCAAGGTGTGTGTTATTGATCTTTCTGACGTTTTTATCCCCATTTGCAGTACTTGCTTTAAGATCTCAGCTACCCTTTAATCTCGCCACACCTCAGCGAGTCAGAGAGCTGCCAGGGTAGGATCTGATTCCAGTGTTAGGCTGGAATGATTTGCTTTCAAACCGAAAACAAAATCACTGGCCGTTTGAAAATGAAATAAAACTAGCCTTTGACAACTACATTTTTGAGTGGCTTGGATGGATTTCAGCACAGGGAAAGTCTCTGGGATACCCTATCACATTATGTGCCAAATTTGGACTTGGTCCAGTGAGGATTTTTGATGATTTTGTATCTTCTTCTCTGTATTTTTCGGGATCATGTACACATGGCCATTGTCCTGGCGATGGGATACGGTTCCCTCTGAATGCCTAATTAAGCCCCGATTAGCATTTCTTCTAGGAGCAGATGCAGCTTTTCCAGCCCAGCAAACAATGCCATCTGTTGTTCCCCGGCTGGAAGTTCCATCCCAAAGTGTGCTCTGCTTCTATATTTAATTGTGAAGTTTCCTGCTGCCAAAAAAGTGAGGTTGTTTAAATTTGGCATCAGGAGGAAAAGGCAGAGAGGGAGGGAGATTGGATTTATATTGTTACTGCAAGGAATGCTAAATTGGTTTAGTCTAACTGGCAGCTCTGCAGTTTGCCCTCCTGTGCAGGACAAGCAAAAGGGTGAAACCTTCCATCAAGACTCCACAGCCACTTTGCACCCTCTCCTTGATGTCAGGGCTGCCTCTGCAGGGAGTCTTCAGCAGCTTTTCCTACCTCTGCTGCCACCAGTTCCCTGGAGAGGCTGAATTCGGGGTGAGAGCAAGGTCCTCAGGCACTGGCGCTCAGCACTGTGCTGTGACCTTCTCTAGAGTCTCTTGGCACTCACAAGAGAGGAAGGTGTTCACATCTAAACTTGTCTCTGTTCCTGGCCTGGGGGAAATGCTGAATTTGCATGGCCTTCACCAACCTGCTGTGACTGCCAACGAGGAAGCCAGTTGGAGAACTGATTTTTGGGCATCTGTCAACTGGCTTCTGGCTGGAGACCCACTAAACTAATTTCACACAGACCACTTAGCAGCCATTAGCTGGTTGCGGCATGACCTGTGATGGACTGCAAACAGTGACCTAGAGGAGACAACACTAATTTTATTATTTAACCCATTGGAGAGCAGGGTGTTGTAGGATGGGAATGTTCAGGGAAAAATAGAAATAGATGCAAGGAAGTCAACATGGTTTGTGGGCCAGATTTTATCCCTTCTACTTCACTGAACATCACCTACTTAGTCAGCTACATCAGGAGATCCAGCTCCATGATATAAATGGGTAAAGCCAGCTAGTGAGTTCTGGCTAGGGTAAATCTTTTGACTCTCCATTTTTGGGAAAGTGAGGATTTAATGAGAACCAGGCAATTAGTGCTGATTTCTGTAACAAACAGAATAGTTTTCTGTAGTCAAATCAAATGTTTAACTTTGCAAATGTTTACATTTTCCATCATAATGAATGTTATGCTAAACAAATATAGCCAAAGGGTAAATACTATTATTTAAAACGTTGGGTTTGGGGGTTCTTTTCCCAAATGTAAAAAAAATTAACTCTGATAGTTCATGATGAAGGAAGGGATCTCAGTCAGCAGTTTTCCAACTTACTCTCAAAATGCCAACAAGTTGCAGAATCCTGTCTCCCCAGCTGGCTGACATCAACTATGCATCATGTGCAGCAAACCATAGGCCAGTGCAGGGCATGGTTTGTTTAATAATGCAGGAGAGTTTCCCCTATACACTGAAATCATAACCACAGCACTAGTCCCTCAAAAACCCTCAGGGATGCTTGAGGCCAGTACCATATGTAAGGAGCTGGTATTAACATTCATCATAAATTAAGCTTCTTTCCCCTACATACGCCTCGTTCTTAAATCGTCTTTAGGAAGAGATTTAAAAACATTTTAAAATGTCTGCCAGGTTTTTTTTCCTTTTCTGTTAAGCATTCCTATTGTGCTGCCCCAGCCTTCTCGGATGTCTGGCTCTGCGTCTCCTTCACAATGAGAAACTGGTTGCCAGTCTGTGTGTCTGGTGTACCCATCACTGCCGGGTGGACACTAGTGATGGACATCACAGTTCTGAAGTGTCTTTTCAGGTAGAGTTTTGCAGGGAGCTCTCCTGAGGTTTGTGTGACCCCAGGACAGGCAGCTGTCAGAATTCTGCCTGCCAGGTTGCAGACTGACTGTCTGGGATCGCACACAGCTTGCTGGGATGGCATTTGGCTTTGGTAGTAGCACTCTGACAGTGCTTCGGAATTAAGAAACACGACCTTGCTTTTCTCCACAGCTCCCTCACACTCGGGAACAGCTGGGTGGAACACAGCAGGAATAGGGAAAGTCGATTTTGTCTTTCATGATTTTGTTGTTTTACAGACATGTTCAGGATGCCACCACACCCACCTATTGCACAAATCCCTGTTGTCTTCCTGAAAAGCTCATTAAAGTCATTAGCAGGCTCCCGGACAATTTTCAGCCTCCTCAAGAGTAGCTGTGCTTGTAGCTGCGAAGGCAGTAGCACCCAAAGAGTTAAACTGCAATGACCTGGAACAGCACAGATCCAAAAAACCAGGAACTCGATACAGTTCAACATCTTCAGTGCACTTTGTTATTTACCATGCACAGCCTGTGCCAGCTGTAGCTGACCTTCTGTCTCAAGTTGGGAAGAAAGGACTGTATTTTGTACTTATTGGAACTTTTGTTTCAATATATTCCCGTAGCAGCAACCTTCCACCTCCTCCCACGCCCACACCGTGTAAAAGTGGTCACGCAGGAAGCACTTCAATGCAGTCACCACTGCAAAGCCTGGACAAGTAGTGGTAGTTACTTCGGTGGGGAAACTGGGGAGATTTCCTCTACTAGGTCGGAAGGAGCAGCCCTCAAATAGTCCACAGTCCGTCCCTCAGCGTATGGAAGTTTCAGCACACTTTGGATATTCCCATCCAGCCATTATCTGGGGAGATACACTTAACAGAGCTGTTAGTTTTTCACTTGACTCTTATTACTGAACATTTGCGACTGCATATAGGGAGTAGGGCCCTGGAGAAATGGGGTCGTGGGAGAAGATAGTGAGAAGCTCTTGCCTGCCTCCTCTGTGTATTCAAAATTTGTGAAACCAAAAAAAGCTTCCAGCTTCTTTTTTTTTTTTTTTCTGGTAGATGAAGCGTTCCACCAACCCCAGGGAAGGCACAGCCACTCACAGTGAAACTGCCCCACAGGGCAGGTCCGCAGTTACCTGCTGTGCCTCACTCCAGAGCAGGGGCTGGAAAACACGGGTGGGGTCAGAGGCACTGCTGTTTCCAGCTGCTCTTGTGTTACACGAAAATGTTATTGCTTTGAAAAATGTTACTGTTTCTAAATGACGCGAGGGTTTTTTTTCCAGGTTCAGCCCACGCTGTTGCTGAAGGAGCACTGCCACGTTCCCCCCTGCCCCTTCCGGATGACGGCACCGACCCACGGGTGGTCCCCACGCAGGGGCACGGCCCCCGGCCAGGCTCCGTCCGACCCCCGGCCCTCTGCAGCTCCCTGCCGCAGCTCCGGGGGGTGGGCCTGCTGACCTTCACATCCCCCACGCGCCGCAATTCTGCTGAGGCCGGCGGTTTCACAAATCTGCCTCAATTTTAGCCGGGTTTTGCTGACTCTCCCTGCCCCGCTGCAGGCGTGGGCGGGCGGTGGGTGAGTGACACGCCGGGACATCGCTCCGCGGGGTGCCCGTCCTGCGCGACACGCGGGGGCAG
>WEIT01021370.1:354376-441442 GCA_013389985.1 Dryoscopus gambensis
CGCGGGGAGCCGCGCGTCGCTCCGCGCTCCAGCCCTGTGTCCTTCTGTCCCTGCATCCCTGCCTCCCGGGGCTCGGGGCTTCGCCGCTCCCGGAGGTTTCGGTTCGGCCAAGCGACGGTGAGTGATTTCCCCGCAGCTTTGGGTTCACGCGCCGTTGCCAGACCCCCTCCGAGCAAGGGGTTGCGGGTTCGGAGCCGCGGGGGCGGGGATGTGCCGGCCCCCGACAGGAGGGACCCCAGGTGCTGTCTCCGGTACCGGCCCGGGGCTCGCCGGGGATTTGGAGCATCGTGTTCCGTAGGCAGGAAGCGGCAGGGAAAGGTTTAAGGAGAGGAAGGACTTTTCACTTCTAAAACAAAAAAAAGGAAAAAAAAAAGGAAAATAAAAAATATTAAATCTCAGCTATTAATCTTACTTATGTGGAAGTAAAGTGGCATTGCTTTTTGCTTTGTTTTTTTTCCCCCCCCTCTCTCATCCTTATATATATCTCTCAAAACTGCTCCAAGGGACACAACTTCCATGGCCTCTGATGAAATCGGTTCGAACAAGCCTGTCTAGAGGAGTGAGCAGGTTTCTGTGAGTGACTGAGCTAAGCTGACAGAGGAGGAAAATAGTTCTTCCTCCCTCTGCTGTCCTCACGGGCCCCTTTGCATTTAAAAAAGTTTAAAACCTGTTTGGTAGTTGGGTTTTCTAAATTTTTTTTTTAAATTTTCTTTATCTGTCCACTTGTAGTTGTCGGGGTGGAGGGCTTAGATCAGCCAGACCTGTGCTTGGAAAATCTGCCCTCAGCCTTGCATAAGCAGACAGCTGAATGTTTCATACTATTCCAGCGGAGAGCCCCAGTGTCATGACTGCTCTGTTTTCCTTTCCTGGCAATCTCTGCGTGTGTTCTCTTGTGATCTGCTGGAGTGATGTCCTCAGCCAGGGTGCTGTGGGCTTTTGTAGCTTTCCTGCAAATGGACCTCTTCCTCTCCAGGACAGATCCAGAGCCGCAAGAAGAAAACAAGCAGCACTGTAACCTTTATACTTTGACAGCTTCCCTTGTCTTTCCTTCTTCCTTCCTGTGTCTGGTGACACTTGTTTTTATTGAACTTACCTTAGGAGCAACCTGAGATGTGTGACACAGCCCACGTGTTCTGGTGGTGGCCAGCTGCTGCTGTTGGCTCAGCTGCTCTGGTGACAGTCTCCGTCCAGAGTTCTGAGCCCTCCCCTACTTTATTCTCTCTGATCCTGACCTCTCCTGTATATTCTACTTTCTGTCCGTCTCTCAGACTCTGACTCCTTAATGCTATAGGACCCTTTCTGGGGCCTCTCTGTTTTCCTGGTCCTGTTTTCTGCTTCGAATCAAATCTTATCTGAAAACATATTTTGTCTCTTTTGTGTCTTTAACCCCAACCATCTGCTCTGGCTTATCTTTGTGATAAGCCCAAGTAAAGCCTCCTTGGAGAGGAGGCATAGATGGAAGTCTGCTCTGCAATAGGAAGGTGTGAAGTGGTGCAAGATTCCCAGGATTAAAAGCAGAGTGAAAATTGCTGCAGAATTACACCATAATATGGACACTGGAGACTGTAACCAGCTTCAGCACTGAAGAACTTAAATTTCCCATTCCTTTTTTGTTCATTTTCTCAAGTATTTGAGGATTGTTATCTGAAGTCCTCCTGCCTCAGCATGCGTGCAGAGCATGGTATCCTCTCGTGCTGTGTTTGGGGCAGGCTCAAGTAACTCAAGCAGAGAGGTTGGTGTCTCAGATGTGCTTTTGCAGAGGAGTTAAGGCCCGTTGAAAATGCTTTGACTGAAGGAACGACGCAAAAGAAATTTGTGAAGGCGACAGCTTGGGAACAGATGACAAGATGTTGCATAACATGTATTCCAAATGTGTGAAAATGAGCGTGAGTCTGATCCAGAGTATGGTTCCTCCAGCTCTGGAGGGAGTGCTGGACGTGGTCTGGTCTGGAGATAAGGAGTGCCTGCATATCTAAGTGTACGTATGCACGTGTGAATTACGATAGCATTTTTGCCACTATGGTGGTGACCAACCGTCCCCAAAGCCTGCAGCAGTTCAGGTCCTTTTAGCAGCCAGAGGAGGTTTTAGGCAATGTTTAGAAGGTGGATGAGTGAAACAGGAAGGGCAGGATGTGGCCATCTGTGGAGGTGGAAGAGGACGGGTAGCGTTGCGAGGTGGGGAGGGAAATGGCAGCATTACAAAAGAGTGTTGAGCAGTGCCTTGGCTTGGGCACGAGTAGGTGGAGCAGGACAGGCAGAGCTGGCCCAGGGTGTCCATGGCTGCTCACTGGGCTCAGGGACTGTGGAAGGGGCAGGTTTGGAGCCGTGTCAGCACTTGAACTGAGGGGTAGATTTACTCCCCACTTAAACAGAGTGTAATTGAATTGCAGTGAATGTAGCTGGCATTGCTGAAAACAGTGGCTGCAGGAATGCTGGCTAGGAAGCATTTAGCTGTAACAAGCTGCCCCAAGCCCCCTGGCCTGACCTTTAACCACCATCACATCGCTCTGTCTTAGCTTTTCAGCTTTATATCCCCGCAGTGACTATTAGTATCACTCCAGCCAGAACAGATAGCTCTGTCTTTCCCCCATTGCAGGAGCCTGGGAATGTTGCACGTCCCATAACCACTGTCTGCTTGCTGACCATTAGGCTTCTCAAAGACTCAAAGACTACCCGTTTTATATGATAGCCTGTCACATTGTGGCGAGGCAAATTTATTACTGTACCACACTGGCAATCACTCTGGTTTGCTTGCAGCGATGCCCGGGACAGCCTGGGCTGCACAGGGATGCCACAGTGGCACAGAACTTGCAAGCTGAGTTTGTGGTTTGATGCCGTGTGAGTACTGAAATGGAAAAATCAAGAGACTTTTTTGTTCCTTCTGTCCAGAGCCAGAAGGCAATAAGCAATGCCCTGTCTTGCAGCCCCAGACCCTTCAAAAGCTGTCAGTGCTTTACAATCCAGTTGGGAATGGCTGTCCCCCATGCCCAGCAGCATCAGGGGCTAATCCGTTCAGGAGGCGTGTGGGCCTCCCATCTCCATGGCTCTGAACTCCAGCCAGAATTGCAAATGAGCAAACCAAACCTGGCAGTTGTACCATGATCTCCTGCCTGGCAGGGGAATAGGAAAGGCAAAACAAAACCCCAGCTTAACTGGCCAGGCCCAAAATTGAAATCCTGCCCTGACAGCAGGCAGGCAGACAGACCTGTTTGGGGTGAGCATCCGTGACAGGGCTTTTGGTCAGCCTGGGCACCGGAGCACTCGGCTCTGCCAGCCTCAGAGCTGGGAGAGTGGGAGGATCTGAATAAGATCTCTGGAGTCAGCAGCTGCTGTGGTTATTCTGGCATTAATTTGATGTATACCACATCTCGTCTCCTAAACTCTCCCTGGGAAGTGGCGCGTGGTTCCTCTGTGTTTGAAGTACCAAAGGCCTTTTGCCTTGGCAGCACATAAGCAAGTTGGGCTTGCTTGAAAAAGACTTTATCCTGCCCAGATGGGGCTGGGGTAGGTATGGCAATCGAGTAGACTGTTCCCATTCTGGAGCCTTTTTGAGTATAATTTGGAAGACGGGGTTGTGAACTCGCTTGCTTCCTCCGCACCCCCCACTCATTTTGCAAAGCGCCTGTGATTGATCTGGCAGAATGGGATGTATTCACAAGCAGAGCTGGAGGGCAGCAGGAGGGACAAAACCCCTGAAATGAATCACAGGCTCTGAAAAGATCCGCTGGGGTTAAGGCGTAGCAGTGAAAAGCTATTGTCTGGAGCCTGGACTGTGGCTAAAAGCATTATTTATCCCGATTTGGGTAGTGGTTGTAGGAGGGCGTGGTATTCCCAGGAACAGCAAAGCCAGTGTGCTTAGTGGTGAACATGAACTTTATTTGATTGTGTCACAGGTAGCTCATTATGGAGTATCGAAGCTGCAGAGTAGCACGTCCAATACCTGATTTGTGAATAGAACTGCATGGATTGCATGCAGAGAGGATTTCCTACAGGTATTTTTATTGTGGTTGGAGTATGGTTGCCTTTGACTCAGATGGGTACATGTCATAGATTTGAGGCACTACGGCCCCTTTTACCAGTGCTTTTGCGAGACAAAACAAGAACCTCACTAATTGGTTCAGCTTGACAATAATGTTTTGATTTTCTGTCAAGTAAGTGGCATTCAGTAGATTCTTGTGGTGGCTTTGGGCTCAGAGTGGAGCATGGGTTTAAAGGGGGAATGGTAGGTATTACTGAGAATGGGATATAAGGATAGGAGTGGGATATGAAACTCAGACCGAGTTTCTGAGACTGAGTTTCAAAACGTTCAGATATGTACCCGGATCTTCTCCAGACAATCTGATTCCTGGAGCCTACAGAATTGGGCTTGGAAAACCTCCCAGTTTCTGTCTGAGCCAACAGAAGGAGCCTTTCACATGGTCTCTCTGTTTTCTGTCTAGGATGTACAGGCTAGACTAGGAAGTGAGAAAATGAGAAGAAATGATAAGGATGCCTCCCATTCTCAAAGGCTGGATCAGAAATTCAGCACTGTGGGGATGGAGTCAGCTGCCTTTCCTTTGTTTGCCTTTTTGCAAACCTGCTGAAACATCCCGAGTTTGTCAGGAAGGGCCAATCCAGAACGATACCCTCTGATTCACAGCAGTTATGTTGTCTGAATTCCAGCCTGCAAAATCACAGTTGCATCTTTGTTGTGTTAGTCATCCTGAAGAGAACAGGAACAAATTTGGCTGACACAGGCAAACCACTAAATTCACCGGAATTGCTGGACTTGAACCCAGCGTGTTAGAGAGCAAAGTCTGCATGCAGGAGTGAGGCCAGAGCAGAGGGCATGTCTGGGAGATGATGTAGTGAAGGTCTCGTGCTGCCCACTTGGCAGCAGCCCAGGCTCCATGCTCAACAAGTGTGGTGCTGCACTAAATGCCAGGTGCAATTTTAATTCCTTTGATCTCAAGCACTCTTGACAGAAGGGCATTATTAGTATTGAGCATTTTGAGCAGCTCCAAGCTGTGTACCTGACAGTCTGCTGTGTTATGCAAGGACAGGGAAATCATCTGAAAACATCTTCACATTTGTTCCTTCACCTTTCTTGATTTTTATCTCTCTCCCCCACCATCCTTCCCTGTTTTCTGTTGGGTTTTTTCCACTTTTGAAGCTCAAGCTGCCTCTGAGTACGTGAATGCCTGCATGTAACAGATCCCCTTTCTCAAACCTTTTGATGCTCTCCAGTGCTGGGAAATTGCATCTGAAACACAGCTGTATCTGGCTCTGTGTTTGACAGCGTGTTGCCTCACTGCTCTTTCTCCTAAGCAGTTTTGCAAGGAGCTCTTTCCTGTGAAGACAGCACAGTAGGTGACTTTTATGTTTCTAGTTTGCTACTCTCTACAGTGAAAAGGGAGAAATTGGTTCTGTAGCAGAAATTTTGGCCCGGGATAACGCTGCTGGCCTAAGCACCAGGTGGTGGAGTCCATGAAAGCGTTGGGAAGGTACAGATATTTGGGATGAGAGAGCAGGCACATTACTAATTAGTAGAGAATTGATCCCACCACTTTCACGGCAAAGTTAAACTTTGACTGAATTCATGACAGTGTTTCATCCCATGGGGTTGATACTGTGAGATGGAGAGAAAATAAAAATGAATCTTATGCCTGCTGTCATTGGCCATTCCAGGTGAGTCTGCTCTGGTTTGGAAGGAGTGTCTGTAGGTTGTAGTGCAGCTCATGCATAGAGGGCCCATATGGCTACTTGGGAATGAAACACTGCTGCAGTGTGAGCAGCTTCTTCCAGGTCTTCTGAGCTGAGCCAGCAGGGAACCTCACTGCTTATTTATTTACTTCTTTACAGCTTTAAATAGTTCATGGTTGAGTAGGGCAGAAAGAAATGTGTTCTGCTTGCTGCTTCTCTCATGGGCGACACAGAAAGTGCCAACTTTGGATCATGGGATTTGAGGTCTTTGCTGGTGTTTAGCCAACCTTTATGGTCGTGGGAGAACATTTATAAACCAGGTAGTTTTGCCCTTCTAAGCAGGGGCAAATCTTTGATCCCCTGAAGTCCCACTGGAGAGCAGCATCTTAATCACTCTCAAGTCTTGTCCTCTTGAAAGCAAGCGGGATCTCAGCTGTGATTCCCTGCAGGTAGTGAATGGAACTGGAGATTTGTGGAGAGCCTGCTGGTTTGAGGTGAAGGGGGAACCCCAAGCCTGGCTAAATGTAAATGATGTATCATTAGCCTTTCTGAGCTGTCCTCTCACACGCAGTTCTTTTGGGACTGGGGACAGGGACTGATATATCTTTGAAGTATCTATCTAAGAGGGGCTTGGATTTTTCAAGAGGTGGTAGAGTGTCTCCTGAAGTCTCCTACAAACCACACCCCAGCAGGGGTCTGACAGGGTGACCCATCTGCCTGGGAGGGAAAGTCTTCTGCTGGGGTGTGGTTTGTAGGAAGCAAAAGGCACTCGGACAGGAGAGCTGTGGTTCTTTGAGTAGGGAGTTTGGCCAGCTCTGTGCTTTTGTTTTCCCCCTTGTTCTCTCTGCAAGCTTTGTCCTGTCCAGAGACTGCTGGGGTGTTTTCTTCATGAGCTGAGATTTGAGGGGGTCTTTTTTTCCTGAGCCAACTCCTTCCCTCTTTTGGGATTGCTGTCTGCCCTGTCTGGATGAGTGGAAGGATTTTCAAAGCAACCTTATCTTGCTCTGCTGGAAAAAAACCTGTCTTTCCCATCCTGGCTGTACAAAGGCTGCAGACAGCCAGGGGAATACTACAGCCAGCAGACAGCATTGGATAGCTGTCAAAAAGCTGATGCCCCTCTGCCCTCATCCATATGGAAGAAGGATTATCATCTGCCTCTGTGTGCAGTAAGATCCCTTTAAAAGGTTATGCAGTAGATACTTATTTTTTCAATAACTGCCTTTCGAAGGAAAAAAAATGAATGCAGCGTGGAGAAATGCAAGCCCCAGTTTGTTCAGGTCATGCCTTCTGCTGTTCCCATTGACATGGCTCTTCCAGCAACAGCTTTGTGCGTGATGGAAGATGCAGCTGGGAGCTCCGATAACCCCTGGGCTCTCACAGAGCAGGTGAGAGCTTGGCAGGAGCCACTGACAGGTTTCTTTGTGTAAAATACCCCTCATTCTGAGCGGTTCTGCTTTTTCTCTTTAGCTCAGTAGTTGGGTGAGGGAAGCAAGGAGTGTGGTAGGGGCCAAATTGTGCACTGCATGTGTCTGCTTCAGAGAAGTGCATGTGTCACACGTTCAGCCTGCTCATTGCTGCGGTTAAACGTGGCTTAAATCGAAGCGCTTTTGTGCACATCATGAAATCATAGAAGACACTTTGCCTACAGGCTTCTGAGGTTTGTCAACTGCTACATTTTGGAAGAAACCTGCCAGATGAAGTAGCTGCCACCTGCAGTTTCTATTTGTCTGATGTGGGTGAGAGGATGCCAAGGTCTCTGGTAGGCTGAGACATGCAACTGTGAGGGGAGTTTGTGAGGGGAAAGATTAGTATCTGCCACTTTTCTGCTTGTACCCAGCTATGGCAGGATTCAAGAAGCCCCCAGAAAAAAGCTGTTTGGGTGTTGCTGAAAACCACAAGCAAGGCTTTCTGGTGAGGTGGCTGCACCCCAGAGTTCTGGGGCTGCTTTAGTTTCAGTTTAGTGGTCTGTCTAGCCCGGCTTGTCTGTGACCAGTGACATTGTGTCATAACCCTGCTCCAGAAGAGGCCAAGTAAAGGGGCTGTGACTGCAGCCTCTTTAGCTTTCAGACTCCCAGCTGCGCTGGGGATCAGTTGGTGCCTGTAGCGACGTGATGGGAAGAGCAGTGCTGGGGACTGGTCTGCAACCTGCCAATTTATTCCCTGGATATTGTTCAATACATGTAGGATAGATATATTATTTGCCTCCAAGTTCCCTGGGATAGATATTTGATGCTATAAGCCTGAGATTTGATATATGTGTGTGTGTGCACACATGTGATAGATGTATGTCTCTATGCGTATGCATATCTAAAAAATGGCTTTGCTGCAGCATTTTTATAGACATTTTAATTTCTAAATGACCTGCTCCTTTGACTCTGAGTAGTTGCTTTTAATCTTAGTGTCAGAAAAATCATTGCTGCCTTCCTGCAGTCTCTGTGTTTGTTTCCATAGCTGTCCTATATAAATTGCCTATTTTTTTTTGTGCATAAGCAAATCAAAGGTTAACATTGAATAGCTGACCTGAGCTGTGAGTAAAGAAAGCAGTAGCAGTGGCAGGGTGGTTTCTGAGGTTGTAGGAATAGGAACCTAAATCAATAGCTTTTAGCAGACTCATAAATGTTTCATTTGTATTCCTCGTTTCAGAAATCCATATAACCTCTTAAATTAGTGTTGTTCCTGCGCAGGGTGTAGATGTTGGAAACATTTCCTTCAGATGCACTTCAAAGTGCTGTTCCATAATGGCATTTTCCTTCCTGTTTTGGAGCCTTGGTTCTGCACAGCCTCCAGTCACGAGTGAAATGAGCTTGTCAGCCTCTATCCTGGGCTGCAGGAGTTTGGGCCATGGACGTGGACATACCCACCCAGTTACCTGAGTCAGTGCTCCTGCCCGTGATTCGGAGGCCGAGTAGGACTTGTGGCTGCTTGGGCAAGCTGTTGTTTCTGCATGGAGAAGCACAGAAACTTTTTTCTGGAATGTGACACAGCCCTGAGGAATGAGTGAGGCCTTGAGAAGACCAACCTCAATAAGCCATGGTGGCGGGTGGGGAAGGAGCAACATGCCCACAACTGTTTGTCTAATTTGGACTCTTTTGGAGGCCCTGGAGAAGCAGGGGCAGGAAGCTCATGAGCAGAGCCTGAGTCAGGCAGCTTATCTGGCCATCTGCTTCCTCCTGAGGTCATCCACTCATGGAGTGTGGGAGGGTTGTGCAGTCCCAGGTCACTGTCAGGTCAAGGCTGTGACCTGCCAGCGGCCTAGGAGCGCTGCATTCGCTCTCTGAGCATTTTGGGGTTTTCCCCGAGACCCCCAGTGCTGGTGAGCTCAGCCTGGATGGGGAGGACAGGGCTCATCTGCAGACCTTGTGTTTGCAGGGTGGAAAGACCCTTTAGAAACCCCAGGCTGTGAAGAGCAAGTTAAAAAAAAAATAATCCAACCAACATAAACAAAAAGAACCCATCTAAAAACCCTTCCCCAACTGTCTGTCTAAACAGTTCAGCGACTGGAGTGAAGGCTGACCCCATTTTGATTTTTTCTGGTTCATTTTCTGAACCTCGGGACAAATTCTCTATTAACTTTCTCCTGTAAGATGGGCTGTGTGTGTGTATCTGTCTGTCTGCTTTAGTTACATGGGGAACAAAATGCAGCTGGCTTAAGTATTTTGGAGTAAATGACTTGGATTTTGTCATCTAGGTAGTATGAATTTGATTAGTCCAAAGGGGTTTTCTTCTACAGGCAAGGATTGGTATCAGGTAGCACTTAAATGAAATAGTAGCTAATAAAAGCCTTGTGTTTGATTCTGCCTGCCTGGTAAAAAGCACAATTTATGTCTTTCTTTTGTCTTATTCTGATGAGAATCTGTTCTGAAAAATGTTTAAGTCACATGAGGTGTCTGGTGAGTTTTATCATCAAAAAGTGCAACAAATGGGTTTGGTAGAATCTGTTCAAAACTTTTGGATTGTGCTGGTAATTAAATATTCTGTAAATAAAACCTGTAGCAATTGCCTTTCCTAAACCTGCAGTAATCTACATGACAACCAGAAGCCAAACTTGATTTCTGCTGAGCCAAGAGCAGACCGATGCCCTTTATCCTGGATAGTCTGCTCTCTAGATGCTGTTTTCTAAGGAAAAATAACTCTTCTGCGGTTTGCCAATACCCTCTGGGGGCTGTTGAAACAATCTACCACCAAGTTTGGGGTTTGATTGCCTCACTTTGTTGCTCCTTTGTTGAAACCAAAGCAGAATTTCCCCCTTCACCCCGCTCTGCCTTCCCGCCCTGCTCAGCCTGAGTTAAATTTTTTGGAGGATGTGAGGGTGCAGGAGGAAAGGGCTCTGCAAGGCAGGGTGCAGGAGCAGCCACAGGGATGTCACCTGGTGCTTCACCTTTGAGGTCCACTGGCAGTGTACCAGGGTTGGATAGCAAATTCATGTGTTCTCCATGCCTTCTGTCAGTAAGGACAAGGAATAATGGTTTCCCTGTTCTTTTCCCTACAGGCAAGAGCTCTGCCACCATGTCCGTCAGCGTCCACGAGAACCGTAAATCCCGCACCAGCACCGGCTCCATGAACATCTTGCTTTTTCACAAGGCCTCCCACCCAGACTGCGTCTTGTCCCACCTGAACACCCTGCGGAAGCACTGCATGTTCACCGATGTCACCCTTTGGGCAGGGAACAGATCATTCCCGTGCCACCGGGCAGTGCTGGCTGCCTCCAGCAGGTACTTCGAGGCCATGTTTAGCAATGGCCTCCGGGAGAGCCTGGATGATGAGGTGAACTTCCATGACAGCCTCCACCCAGAGGTGCTGGAGCTACTGCTGGACTTCGCTTACTCCTCTCGGATCATTATCAACGAAGAGAACGCTGAGTCCCTCCTGGAGGCTGGGGACATGCTGCAGTTCCATGACGTCCGAGATGCAGCAGCTGAGTTCCTGGAGAAGAACCTCTACCCTTCCAACTGCCTGGGCATGATGCTGCTCTCGGATGCTCATCAGTGCCGGCGGCTCTATGAGCTCTCCTGGAGGATGTGCCTGGTCAACTTTGAGACTGTTCACAAGAGTGAGGACTTCAACAACCTTTCCAAGGACACTTTGCTGGACCTCATCTCCAGTGATGAGCTGGAAATCGAGGATGAAGAAAAGGTCTTTAAGGCTGTCATGCAGTGGGTGAAGTACGATCTGGATGAGCGGAAGGCGTATCTCCCAGAACTTCTGAGGAATGTTCGTCTGGCTTTGCTTCCTTCCGAATGCCTCAAGGAAGCCTTGGCTTGCGAGGACTTGATCATGGTGGATGAAAGGAACAAGCTTGTCCTGGATGAAGCTATTCAGTGCAAGAAGAAGATCCTCCAGAATGATGGGGTGGTCACCAGCCCCTGTGCCAGGCCTCGCAAAGCTGGGCACACCTTGCTGATCCTGGGAGGACAGACCTTCATGTGTGATAAGATCTATCAAGTGGATCACAAAGCAAAGGAAATTATTCCCAAAGCAGACCTGCCAAGTCCACGGAAGGAGTTTAGTGCCTGTGCCATTGGCTGCAAAGTGTACATCACTGGAGGCAGGGGCTCAGAGAACGGGGTCTCCAAAGATGTTTGGGTGTATGACACTGTGCATGAGGAATGGTCCAAAGCTGCCCCGATGTTAATTGCTCGGTTTGGGCATGGCTCAGCTGAATTGGAAAACTGCCTGTATGTGGTTGGTGGACACACTGCAGTAGCTGGAGTCTTCCCTGCATCTCCTTCTGTTTCCTTGAAGCAAGTAGAGAAGTACGACCCCATATCCAACAAGTGGACGATGGTGGCTCCGCTGAGAGATGGAGTGAGCAACGCCGCAGTGGTGAGCGCCAGGCTCAAGCTCTTTGTCTTTGGTGGGACCAGCATCCACCGAGACATGGTGTCCAAAGTCCAGTGCTATGATCCAGCTGAGAACCGATGGATGATCAAGGCCGAGTGCCCGCAGCCCTGGCGCTACACAGCGGCCGCTGTCCTGGGCAGCCAGATTTTCATCATGGGAGGAGACACGGAGTTCACGGCAGCCTCCGCCTACCGCTTCGACTGCGAGACCGACCAGTGGACGCGCATTGGGGACATGACGGCCAAGCGCATGTCCTGCCACGCCTTGGCCTCGGGGAATAAACTCTACGTGGTAGGAGGTTACTTTGGCACTCAGAGGTGCAAAACGCTGGACTGCTATGACCCTACGTCAGACACGTGGAACTGCATCACCACGGTGCCTTACTCGCTCATCCCCACAGCTTTCGTCAGCACCTGGAAGCACTTGCCCTCATGATGAGGGGCAGGGCTTGGGGGCTTGTTTCCAATAAAGGTAAGAGTCTCCTCCTCTTAAACTGAAAATTTCTGTCTTGCCTCAGTTGCATTTCCACACACCATGCTGAAGCCATGGGTTCCAAGTTGCTGATGAGGTTATTTTATGGGAAGAGAACATTTAAAAGTGGGATGCAAAACCAAGAAAGAGTAACAAGCTCTGCAGCGCTGTAAGTTTAGATAGCTCCCAGCATTCTCTCATTTCCAGATGATCCTCCCAGTATCTTAAGAGATACATCTACACAGATGTAGGCTCCTCTCCCTCTGCTCCAAGGTGCCAGCGTCACCCTTCTGTAGATGAGTGGGTGGGCAGATATGTCCACACCTGCTCTCACCATGGAATACATCCTGTTCCCGTGGAGCTGAGGGAGTGAAAGCTTCTGAAAACACTTGCATGTGAGTCCTGGGAGATACCAGGGCAACAAGTGCTTTGGAAATGTCTTAGTAGTCTGATATTTTTGCTCACTTTCTGGGTGATGTATTTAGAACTGGTGAATATGTAGGCAAGTGACCCTTGGAATGTCAGCAAGTCCTGGTTCTCTTTTTATGCTCTATATTTACATTTCAGTGGGTAGCAGAAGCAAAAGCTCAGAAGCCATGGTGCATTTGATGGTCTTGGTGTTTATTTATCATCCAAACTGTTGCTTGTTAATTCAGAACTTCTGAGACTTCTGTGTCAGACCTGAGTGGGAGGGAAGGGGTTTTGTAACCAGAAGAAGAATGTGTTTATCAGTGTTTTGGGTTGTGTGAGAATAAGAAAGTTGGTGGAAACCCATGATGTTGTGTCTCATTCTGGCGCTCTGGTTTTCTCTTGCTCAGGGAAGGCGCTGCTGCAGTGCCCCCGGGACAGGGCTGCTGGTTCCCCCTCTCTGCTCCCCAGTGGGATGTTTGGTTCCCATTCTGGTTGTCAGTGTGGCTCCACAGGGCTTTGCATGTCCTCGCCAATCTGTGCTGAGATGCAGCTGGCCCGGCAAAGCCCAAAAACTCTTCTCGCCTTGCACTGTGGAAACAGTCATACAGGCAACACTTGGATAGCATCATCTTCCCAGGAAGTCTATAACACCTCTGCTAGCTCAGTGTGCAGGTTTCTCAGCACACACAGCCGTGCCTTGGTGGTTGGAGCCTACATCCCAGCCAGCTGAAGGAGCTGGGAAACCCTCACATATGGGTGTGGGATTAACAAGCTTCACTTACAGTTTTATTTGGAAAGCAGGGACTGTGGAGAGGGAAATTCTTCCACAGACTCATCAAAATCCACTTCACTTAATACAGGGAAGAAAGAATGCTACCCAAACCCTCTTAACACCCTCTCACTTCCCTGCTTTCCACTTGGTGTGGTTGGTGCGCCTGGGAATCGCCCAGCGGGTGAAATTGCTGGCACCTCCCAGTGATCACCTCTTTTGATGCCAGATGGGAACCAAGGAGGAGCTCCTGGCACCTCTGCCAGGCATTAGCCCAACGTGACCACCTGCTTTTCTCAGGTGGGAGAAAAATCGCCCAGGGCATTACGCTGGCCTTTGTGCAACACCTGGTTTTAACATGGGTTGGACCACCATGAGGGTAGGGCAAGAGTGGCAAGGGTTAAAATGAGATCTTAAAGTGTTCCCAACACTGGGAGATAATGGCCACTCCAAATTCTCCTCCTCAGGCGTTGCCTAGCATCTGTCACAGTGGCTCAGTAATCTAATTAAGTGTCACTCGGCTATTAAATATTGCAGCAAAGACTGTGAGGACTCCATCATTTTCAGCTCAGGTCAGTGGGGCCCCCCTTTAAGAGCCATCCTAGAGCTGAAAATTAATTTTCTCTGGTAGCAGATGCGTCTGAATATTAAAGCTCAACACCAGCCACATGGCTGGGAGTAGGAATAGGGAGTAGTTTGAGATGGGAGTCGATTCCTCAGCCACCGAATAAAAAACAGTCTTCAAAGTCACAGTGATGTTATTTTCCTCTCCTACCTTTTTCCCTCTGTACTGTATTTGGATTGTTCAGACCTAATAAATAGCTTTGTGGGGGTTCTATGAATACTTCTTTCCCCCCTGTATTCTGGAGCCTAACACAAGCACAGAAAACTAGGAACTGCAAATAAAGCTGGTGAAAAGTCACTGTGTGAGGGTTTTATGTGCTTTTTTGGCTTTGCCTCCAGTCTTCGGTTAAAAGAAGTATTTAAAATACACAGGAGCTCTTGCCAGAAAGAATGTCCACGTGATTTTTCTACAGTGGTGGTTTGTTTTTTTTTTACTAAGTTATTGTTATGGCCTCAGCCACTGTGACAGCTCCATACATAAAGCACCAGGATGGGTGAGGGAATGTCCCTGATGTGCATGTGCTGCGCACGCTGCAGCAGCCACATCCCATGGGCCTGCCTTGGCTGTTCTGGCTGCATCTGTGCCAAAACTGGGCTTAGGACCTTTGACTATGATCCAGTTCACCCCATTGTCCTATTGCAGGTGTGGCTGAGGGGTTTTCTGGTTTGCAGCTCCCAGCATTTAAAATCTCTGCTGAAACACTGGATTTGGTCCCTATGGGATCCTTCTTCAAGTAGGGATGCCCAGAAGGCAGGCTGGCCAGCAGCTGCCCAGGTTCTTGTGAAACTGCCTCCCCTCCACTGGAAAAACTCGGCAGGGACCACCCCTCAGAGCAGGGCAAGGTGGGCTGGTAGGGAAAGGCCTGGGCAATCACACAGCAGGAGACAGTACTTTGTACTCATGGGAAAAATAACTTCCCGCCTGTAAACTGGTCCCAGAAAACCAAATAGTCTGTCCTTGACAAACGTTGATCATAAACCACCCAGCCTGCTTTTCATTTGGAGCATAAAACTGATCAGCTGGAAATGCTTCCTCGAGGGCATGGCCTTCGCCCTTCCCAGCCAGAGCCGGGGCACCTTTCAGCAGAGGTCCCGGCACTGCTGCCAAGGAGGCCGTGTGACATTAATTTAGTGCTTATTACCCACAATGAATTCCAGGGATGAACTGTGATTAGCAATATAAAATGTGAAAGCCTCATCTCCTCCCACCCGTGGTGGTGGAGCCATCAGGAGGCAAAACATTACAAATGGGAAATAAAATACCGAGCACTCAGCTAATAAAGACTCTCTGTGTTGACAAAGACAAGCACAACTCAGCCAGGGAGAGGATGGTGGGTGGTTTGTCACAGTCCTGGGCAGAGACAGTTGATGGGGACAACTCAGCACCTCCCCAGAGGTGACTTCAGGTAGCACCAGAAACAGGTTCTCCAAGCTGCCTGTCTCTACGTTAAAGTGGCTTCTCCAGACTATTTATCCTGTGTGACACTCTCGTTTTCATGGGGCAGGGTCACAGATGGGGGTGGGATGGTCACTTCACATTGCATGGTCCAGCCAGGGAAGGTGAATTGGAAAGGGGAGTCACTGCATCCCTCTGTGCTGCCTCTTGAGCCTCAAATGCACTCCTGGGGTGGAGGTGCTGGAATTCCCATATCAAAACAAACAGGAGGAGCCAAACACTCTAGCAACAAGGAGCCAGGGGTTCCCCTGCCCGGAGGTTCCTCTTCAGGTGCTTTTTGGCTCCTGCAGGACTCCCCTCACAGTCTCTGCTGTGGGGAGCAGAGGCTGGTGGCTGGGCACTGTTCAGGCACTGATTCCTGGGACACATGCAGAAGCTCAGAGCTGATTTTGTGGCTCCCTCTGGAGACTTTTGGTGCATTTAGCCCCCGTGAGGGCTGTGGGTGGCACCAGCAGCTGGTGCCTGCCTTTGGATGGGCACTGAGCGACTGAGGCTGAAGGGTTTTGAGGCTGTTATGGCACCTAAAAGCTGAACTTTGGCCCCAGAGCTCCTGCAAAGATTTAGGCCGCATGCCAGGCCCTGAGCTGTATTCCAATACCACACTCACACTAAGAATTGGGTCAGCTCCATGGCTTTTCCTGGTTATTATATTACACCTTTAGATAACAAGCCTTTTGCAAAGACACTTTTACAGCTGCCTGGTGTGGCTCCCTTCCACGTGGGGCAGTGCTTTCAGCTCGCAACGTGCGTCATTCCCGGCTCCATGCACGGAGCCCTGCTCACAGAAAGGCACCTTCCCATGCCAAGGCCTGTGTACCTGCAAACAGCAGCCTGAAAAACCTCAGGATAATCTTCTGGCTCCTAGAGGCTGCTCCTTGCTCACCTGCGTGCTGCTGGGGTGGGTGGTTGCTTGCAACCTGTTGCAACCCTGCTGGAATTGCCGGAACAGAGTCACAGCTGGTTTCTCCCGGTGGCTCCGAGGGAAACCCATTTGCATGTGTATAATAGCGAGGCCGGATAAACAGGGATTGCAGTTTTTCTGCCGCTGCTGCTCATTCCAAGTGGCTCGTTGTCTCTGAAGCCAGTTTATCAGGCAGTGGTGGAAGGGAGTGGCTGGCCTGGGGAGGAAAGTCGATGAAAATCAGGCTTTTCCTAACCCTGGGCAGATGGAAACATGTGCAGTCTGTGCTTGGCCCCAGACTGTATTAATCAACCCCTTGGAAATGTCAGTGATACGGATGTTTTTGGAGGAACCTGTGGAAAAAGAGAAAAAGGGTCTTTTTGTTTTGTCTGTTCCAGTTCTTGGGCTCTCCTCCCTGCCCTAGGAAAAAAAAAAATGAAAAGAAAACTTTTCCCTCAACTTTTCGTTCTCTTATCATGTCCACAGAAGTTTGCTACCTGGCTCTGAGCCCTCCCCAGCTGAAGATCCCCTCTCCTCTCCTCTCCTCTCCTCTCCTGCACAAGCAAAGGACACCTCAACTCCTAAAGAAACCAGCTGCTTTCCACCTCCACCCACCTCAGGGATTCGGGATAGGGGTTACCCCAGTGAGTGCCCTGTGTGGGCTGACCTGAGCACCACACCAGTTAATGAGCTTTCTCTTTCCTTCCCCAGATGCCAGAGCCACATCCACGTCCCCTCTCCTGCGGCTGGAGCTGACACAGTGACCGAGACCCTCCTGTCCTCCCGCACAGGACTCCGAGGCAACTTCCGCGTCCCTTCCTGACACCAGGAGTGGGAGGCAGAGCTGGGGCCCCACTGCCAGCATCAGGCCAGGGGATCGCCAAGGGCTACCCAGCCCCACCACTGGTCACTGGCACCGCGCAGGGATGGCAAGGAGCCAAGAGCACTGGCTTTCTGGGCTGGGCACAGGGGGCACAGGGATGGCTTGTGGACTCAGCTGGACCAACAGGGCTGGGGAGATGGAGGCTGCATCCCTCGGCAAACAGGGCTGGGGAGTCCTTTTTGTTACTCAGTTGCAGGGGGTTAAGAGATATTAATGTGGGTTTTTCTAAGGCAGTGAACTTGGCATTGGCAATGCCTACTGCTTGGGTTACTTGAAAGTGTTTGTTAAAGGGAACAAGGTGAGAGCACCTGGCTCTCCCCACCCTTTGGCCATTTCATGGAGGCAATGGCTATTGAAATATTAAAACATAGGCGCTTGGAATGGCTGCCAGCAGCGCCAGGCACTGTGACGAAACTGATGCCTTTTGGTTGGTACTTTGGGCCTTTTAAATTGTTTTCCCCCCCTTTCCTTGCTGCAGCCGGCTGTGATTTGGTCGGAGGCCGGGTAGCTCCCCACACACAGCTGCTGGGAAGAGCACGGGGAGCTGTTAGTGTGCCAAGGCTGCAGCACTGCTGCCGAGATACTCCCCAGATAAAGCCCACCGCGTGCTCAGAGCCGGTCTGCTGAGCTTCCCTGCGCGTGGGTGAGGCTCTCATTAGCAAAGGAGCAGAAAAAGGAGTGCAGTGGGGAACGCTCGTGCCTTGGGAAGGGGCACCTTGGCTCCAGCAAGGCCTCGGAGGGAGAGCGAGAGGAGTAGGGTAGCACTGCAGGGTGGGCTGGGGAGGGATCCCCTCTTTCCTCCTGCTGCGCCCCACATCCTGGCTTCCCCTTGGAGAGATGTGAGCATTTCTGACTGCACGCTGCCTGCCAGCAGCTGGGCTGAGGCTGCCCCAGGTTATCCACGCACGCTGGCTGCCAACTGTGTTTGGGATTATGCATCCAAGAGCTGTCAGCCTGAGCCATTCTTCATTTTGCTGTGGAGGAAGGCACGTGGAGTTCGGCTGTCAGCACAGGGTGCAGCTCCTGACTGGCCTCTCTGGAGCCGGCCACTGCCGAGGACTGGTCCTGCACCGCCCCAGCATCCCACTTCCCTGCACAGCAGATCTCCAGATGCTCCCTGCTCACCTCTTGTCCCTGGATGAGGTTGAGCTGTAGCCTGGCCAGCTGAATGATGCAATGCCATGAAAAGCCTTGACACAGCTTCAAACAGCAGAGGTCTTTTTGGAGCAGCGGGCGCCCGTCGCTGCCGGGAAGAGCACACGTTCTGCACAGCCAGTCTGCGATGCGCTGGATGACGTTTATTTACATCTTCTAGTCTTTTTTTTTTTTTTTTTTTTTTACCCTTCAGCTGCTTGTGAACTTTAATAAAAATGATGATCTGGGAAACTGTTTGTGTGTTTTTCACAGGAGTCTTCATTCTTAAGTACGCTGGATTTAGGTCTAATAACAGGGCCGAGGACTAATAACAGGGTTGGCACTCCGTGGGGTGGTTCACAAACAGCCTCCAAAGCAACCAGCCCGGCTGTAATTATTGCTTCAGTGCTTGGGAAACTGAGGCACAATGTCAAGTGTCTTGTCCAAGGTTAATGGTAGATCTGGGAATAAAGTCCAGGGCTTCTCATGTCCTGAGGACATCATGTGGCTCTCTGAGAGCAGCTGCTCTCACTCAGTTTGTCCATGCCGCGATTTCAGGAGAACTTGCAAGTCTGCAGTGCTAACAGCACCTGCCAAATAGGTCGAGGGGCCCAACGTAGACACAGCCGTACTCCTGCAGGGAAAGCCAGCATTTTCTAAGGAAGACAAGAATTCATGCTTCTGTTTTCCTTATTTGCCTTCACTTGGCTGCTGCAGCTCCCAAGAAAGGGGCCTATTGACAGGAGAAATGGGCTTTCCAGCTGGGCCTCCTGTCCACACTTCTCCCCCATGTGCATCTCTCCCTGTCCCAGAGTAGCTCCCAGAGGAGCAGGGAGATCCAGCCGTGCTCTGGGAACACTCTGGGAGGGTTTTCCCTCCCTACAAGACCAGCAGCTCCAGCTGTGCTCAGGGCTGGGACTGTGGGAGCACTACTCAGAGCAGTGAATTGGCACCAGGCAAATTTGTATTTGCCTCCTCTTGTAGCAGGCGCTGTTGGGCTGGGAAAGTAAAACCTCCTATAGGTGTTACACAGGGTATCAAAGAGATTTGGAGCCTGAATTTCTGAGCTGTAAAGGAGACAGGGAACCTGTCCCCTTGCCCACAGGAGCCGAGTGGGCAGCAGCATTAGCTGATGTGAGCTGGGTAGATAATGAGTGTAAGGCTCCCTAGAAAAAGCTCATTAAAGACCCCTTTGGGAAACCGATTCAGGGTAGAAATTACTGTTTGAGGAGCAGGAGAGGGGGAAAAGAGGAGGGGGGGATGTAAATGAAATCCCCTATAGTTTTGTTGATTCAGGTTTTATATGGGACTCTGGGACTTTAAATAGCGGCTGGGGAGGCTTTGCAATAGGCTTGCTTTGATACGAGCCATGCAGAGACCTGCTCTTTTGTATTTATTCTGGAGCTTGCCTGAAAGACAATTCAAAAGCAATCAGCAGCTGCTGTGACAGCAGCGACCTGTTGCTATGGAATTAAATGCAATGAGAAATACAAAGGTTTCTTGCTTAGCAGCAACAGAGCAAGGGGGCAGGAGATAGAATTGGATGTAACAGAAAAAAGCTACAGCCAGAGCGGGGCTGGCGCTTAAGTGGGAGGTACAGGGGTAGAGATGTAAATGTGATTTGTTTTCCTTTTTTAAAAGAGCTTTCTCGCCATCTCAGCAGGTCAGGCTCAGCTTTGTCTGGGAGCGAACACTTGGGAAAGAGTCCTGTCTGGTGATGTTACTGGAGCTGTGTGTTCCCAGGCTCCTGGGAAACAAGCCCACACTCTACAGCCAGCCCTCGCTGTGGGGTGTCAGCAGCTCAGACATCTTCACCATGAAGTGCCAGGAGCCCGACATGGAGATCCCTGGAGGAGCGGGGGGGTTCATCCCACACCTCCTTTGTTTTGCAGGGCAATCCCACAGGAGAGCTGGGGCAGGATACAGCTCTTTTCCACCCACCCTCTAGCCCTGGCTGGAGCCTGCCCATGAGCTCTGTCCACCTCAGTTCCCCAGCTCAGTAACAGGGTGCTTCTCACTCCAAAAAACACCCAGGAGGAGAGGGCAGGGAGATGCTCGGAGGTGAAACCAGGCAGGCAGCTGGCATGATCTCAGGCCCATCCCCAGGGGCTCAGCATGCTGAACATCCCTGGATGCGAAAGGCTGGTAGTCCTAAGTCTTATTTAAATTAAACTCTTAGTCCCTTATTGGGTTTTAAATATGCATTTTCCCAGCCTGACCCCAGCTGCCCTTGAAATAATACTGTTTTGCAGTGAAGCCCTGCAGGGAATTATCATCTGAGCCCACTCCCTTTGTCATGAGAGTCAATTAAAAGCAGAGTAGCTGGTGATTTAATAGCTCTGGTGTCTGAGGAAGCCCCACATCCATCCAGAGGCTGACTCCGGCATTTAAACACATAACTGGAGCGGAGAAGCACTTTTTTCCAGCCATCTAACATGCTTTCAGGTTCACCCATGTCCATACAGAGCACTAACTCCTTGCGTCCATGGCTTGTCATCTTCTCCTGCACATTAATTAATTGCACATTCTCCTTGCAATATATCCCACATGAAATTGTTTTCCTATTTCCCCATGCACCTTTTTCCTTGGGGTAAACCCAACAGGTTTTACTCTCTGAAGAGGGTCCAGGCTTACAAAATGCCATGCATGGAAATGCAGCTCCGTAAGCAGCGTTTGAGTTAAGCTGCCAAGAACAGGAGAAACCTTTGCCCCCAGCTCCTCACAACCAACTGGGAATTTAAACTGGGCCCAATCCCTCTTGCTCCAGTGCAGAGCAGGAGCCCAGTGCCCTCAGGCAGAAACAGCAGTGCTAGAGGCCCCAAGGTGGGAGCCAGCAGCAGGGACTCTTGGTGGGAGTGAATAGCCAAGGGTGAGCTCATTTATTCTTCCTTCCTCACAATCTCCCTTTTCTTTCCATTTCACCACCTCCTTATTTAACATCCTCGGCTGTTGTGCAGAGCCATCACCCTGTTTTGCAGCACTGTGACCTACTTTGCCGCAATGTCCCGACTTCCTCACTGAAATCGCGAGCTCGGAGCCCACCCAATCCATTCAGCGTTTCTCAGCTGAATAACAGATCCAATTAGGTGGAAACAGCCTGGCTCGCATGCTGTCAGTGCCTGGACATCTCACTTCCCACTCCCCAGCACACGCTGCACCACTGACGGCCGCGGCTCACAGACAAGGGCCCCTCTGTGTTTGTGTGTCCCCCGCCAAATGAAGCTGGGGGAAGGGTTCAAGAAGATCCCGGCTACCCAACCTGTCCTTTCATTCCTCCTGACATTCTCTGAGGTCTACAGAGCTCAGGAATCAAGTAATTTGTGGGTTTTCAGTGCTGGCTCTCTGGAGAAGCTCTCCTTTCCCAGGTGAGGCTGGGGGGAACAGTACATGACCAGGCCAGGGTGGGCACAACTTGTGCTTGTGAAGAAGCTGGTGGCACTTACAGGCAGAATGTGATTTAATGACTGATGAAAAGACCTGTCTCTCACTCCTGGCATCATACCTATCCCCCAGTCCTGTGGGTTTATCCCAAGCAAACATTGTAATTCTGTCCTTCACTGCTGCCATCACTCTCCTTCGCCACCCCAGCAGGGCTCCTTCTTGCTACAGGCCCAGCAGGCAGCCAGTCCCCAGGGTGCTGGCTCCGCTCCAGCACGAGGATTGCTGTTTGTTAAAATGGATGAGTAGAAACCAAACAAGGAGAAAAAAGCCTAAGGGCCACCAGGAAAAGCCCTTTTGGTTTCTACCTTCCCTGGCTGGGTGGGATGGACGGCCATCCCCTGCCCCGAGGCCAGCCCAGCAGCACTGGGGCCCGCTTGGGTTCCTGGCAGGTGCAGGGAGGAGGGTAAACACCCTTCTCTCCATTTCTGGGTCACGTCTGGAGGAATTACACACGCACACACAAACAGGAGCAGCTGCTTCCCCATGGCTGCTTCCCAGCACCCAGCGGAGCTCCCGCTGCCTCCCGGCCCCTCTGCCCACGCTGCCGCCCTGCCGGGATCACGGCTGCTCCTGGCCCTCCCACAGGGCTTTGCTAATGACTCACCGCTCCTGCTCGGCTCTAATTAGGCTCCTGTCTAATTAGGCTCACGGGAAAGATGTGGCTGGTGAGAAGCAGCCCTTTGGTGAAAGGAAAGGGGAAAGAAAGAGCATCTGGCGACGCCGGAGGGAGAGACGCCAGGCTGTGGTAAGAGGTCAGGGGCGATTGGGAATTGCCAGCTGAGCTGCATCTGTGCAAGGGATGCACCATAAAGGGAGGAGAGCAAAGGGCTGAAAACAAGTTCTCTCTGTACTGACATACAGAGGAGTTCTGGAGTGCAGGCAGACTGGGGCGGGGGGAGCCAGTCCTGAACCCGCACCCTTGGGCATCCTTGAAACAGGGGCAGGAGAGCAGGCTCTGGAGCAAAGCCTGGTTTGGGGGTGATTCAAGAGGTGTGAAGGCAGCTTTAGGGGAGACACAAGGCACAGATGGGCACTGTCTGACCATCCCTGTGAGAGCTGGGGGTGCTCATTTCTACTGCTAGTGTCAAATATTATTTTTCACCTAATTTGTACATGGTTCAACCTCCTAAAAATCAAGACATTTGCCATATTTAACATTCCTGTAGCAAATTAACAAGCCCCAGGTGCCTTCAATGGCAAAAGTAAGTCATTACTTTACCATTCACCTTGTATCTGATCACAAGGCATCTCACTCACCCACTGCACTAATTAGGGTTTTGCCTTTCCTTCTCTTAATAAAACCTCCATGAATGAGTGGCCTGTCTGTAAGCCCCAGCCCAGCTTGCACCTGTGTCCTCCCAGACCTCCAGTTTCTCTCCCTGAAGCCAGTGCCAGGACTGAACCCGGCAAGGGCAAGGAAGAGGAAATGCAGTTAATGCAAATGTTAAAGGTATCACTAAACCATATTTTCAAAGAGCCTCTCCTGTGCCTGTCAATGCTCCATTTAGAGGCCCATCCCATTCTAATGATCCTGTATGACCCCTCTTAGGTCAATGAGCCAGTGAAAATCCAACCACATCCAACAAACCCACCGAGATCTTTTGTTCTAACTTTGAATGCCAAGGAAAGGCCCGGCAAGAAAGCTGGGATGCTCAGAAACCCATCGCTCTTTCTTGGGATCATCCAAATTGCATGGAAATTGTGAGCCTATGAAATTGTGGAAAACTGGTTAAGGATAGTCAAATCGCCACATGGAGGTGCCCCGGAGCAGCAGGGTCTTTGCTTCCTCCTCTGCCAAAAGCAATTTGTATTACCTGCCCAGGCTTCCCCCTGGCCAATGGAAACAGGGAGTTTGGAGTGCCCTGTGCAGGACCAGAGAAACTCAAGGTGCCTGGTTTGCTCTGCACCCCAGCCTTTCCCTGGCAGGAGCTTGATTCAGAAAGGATTTGATTTTCTCCATGTGGTTTGTCATCAGTAAATGTGCGGTCCCATCTCCCGTGACCAATGCCTGTTGTATCACAGCAGCATCTCCCATTCCCAGCAGCTGCAGCAGCTGATGTTGTAGGATATCAGCCATGCAAAGGCTGGGGGTGCCCCAAGGGGTGCTTTTGTCACGCATCCAGGTTGCAGAGCCAAGAGGGGCCACAGGAAAACGTGCTTTTTAAAAGCCATACCCAGGAGCCGACAGTTTGGTCGAAGGCTTTTATTCAACTTCAGTAAATAGGTGAGCTGGGACGCCTGGGAATGCAAATAAAACCAGGACTACTGAGCAGCCGTCAAGATAAACGAGCTCTTTCATCTCCTGTCTCACACCCAGGGGCTGCCTGTCTTGGAGCAAGTGCTGCGTGACAGGGTGTAGGTTCAGGTACATGGACGTGACTCAGGCTTTCAGAACAGCACGTGCAGCCCAGCTGAGAGGAAGGGAAAAACACCAGGCAGTGAGTGCACTGCTGCCTAACGGGGGGCTTGTGTTCCCTGACGCCTGCTGAGGAACAACACAACACCCCAAGCAGCTGGCAGCCCAAAGCTTTGATCAATACTTGATTCTTGGGGCTGTCTTGTGCCAGGAGCTGAACTTGACGCTCTTTGTGGGTCCCTTCCAACTCAGGATATTCTGATTCTATGAATACATACCTGATTTTCCTCGCATCCTTTCTCCTTCCCACTGCACCTCTGAAGGCAAGTAGAATAACAAATGGAAATGAAGCAATTCCTCTGCCTCAAAATCAATACACAGGGGGGAAGGGTGTGGGTCTTCTGCTTCTTCTGCCTGGGGAGAGGATGCTGAAGTCCCATGCAGGATTGGCAGTACAGGGCCAGCAGTCATCGCTTCTATGATCCAGCAGAAAATGGGGAAACTCCAGCCATTGTGGTCCTCCGTGACTTCTCATCGTCATGGCTCTGTACTCCTGGCACCCTCTCTTGCCTGGACTGATGCCTGCAGGCACTGGGAACACCATGTACCTTATCATGGAATCACAGAACAGTTTGTGTTGGAAGGGACCTTGAAGATCCTCTTTCCACCACCCCTGCCACAGGCAGGGAATTTTCCACCAAACCAGGTTGCTCCAAGCCCTGTCTGACCTGGCCTTGAACACTTCCAGGGATCGGGTATCCACAGCTTCTCTGGGAAACTGCTCCAGTGCCTTACCACCCTCACAGAGAGTTTTCTTCATCACCTCCCCAGGGGAGACCTGGATTCTGGATACAGGGTTTCTGATGGGTCTCTTCTTGCAGGAGAGGTGGGAACACCTAAAGCACATGGCATCGTGGACCTTGTCCTGTGGGGAGATGCAGCATCTCTGCTTCTCTCAGCCACGTAAGCCAAAAACCTCTGTGTCTAGGATTTGTCAAAGACACGGAGCTGTGTTAGGGGGTTACAGAATCTCTGTGCCATCAGCCAGCACATGCCACCACCAGACTCCCATTATTACTCACGGAGCTGAAGAGGCAGAGAGAACAGCTGTGACACTTCCTCTTCTTGTACAAGGATGAAAAGCCCTGGGTGTGTGAGGGGAGAAAAACCCAAGGAATATCACATGGCCATCTGTCCTTCACTAAAATGCAAATCTTGTAAGAGGAGGAAAATAAGTTAAAGAGTCCAGTGGGTACAAACTGGAACGGAGATGATAAAGGTAATGCAAACATTTGGTTACAGGTTGGGGTTAGGGCTCTTCATTCAGCCTTGGTGCAAAAAAGTCAACAGCAGAAATACCAAAGGTGTGGGAATAAATCAGGCAGAAAACTCAGACTTAAAATCAAATTTATTTAGAGGAAGAATGACTTTACAAGAGGTTGATACTGATAACTAAAAAGGAAGATAAATAAAAGCTTGTTACAAAACCTAATGGTTTCTGGCAAGTCACAGAAAAACTGAAGAATTTTACAGTCAATAACCTGCTTACTTTTTACATAATTACAAATTAACATACAGCAATTAGGTTTTACCCTCTTCTTTAAAAATCTTTTTTTCCCAACTTTTACTCTTTCTGGGTTCAACCTGAAAATGCAAAGTTTTTTTTTTTTTTCTTTTTGTTTTTAATACGAAACAAACCAAAAGCAGAGGTATATCAGGTTATTATAATACACCTCAATGTTCTGGGAATTACTCAAGTGCATTCCATATTAGTACAAAATAAACACCAGGCTAAACTTTAACCATAGGCGAACTGAACCGGACATAGATTTTTATTTCATTTTTTGAGTCAGTGTTTAATATTGATAAAGAAAATAGCAGAATTACTTTAGAGCATGGAAAGGATGGATACCTATAGACAGCTTAAATACATACAAAGCTCACAGCTGTATGCAAAGCAGTGAATGTTATCCTGTTCCCCCCTCCCCCCCAAGCAATGGAAGCTGAATTACATTTGGGCAAAGCATCAGTGTCAGTGAAATGCATGTGGAAGGAAAGGGCACAGAGCCCTGGAAACACAGGTGGGAAGGGAGCTGGCGTTACACTTCTCATCACTGAAGAGGACAAGGTGTAGGAGATTTGGCCAGTTCAGCTCGCCTATATTTAAAAATTAGCTGTATCACCAGGTGAAGAATCGTGGATTGCTGCCCCTTCTGACAAATGAAGCAAGAGTTATGAGCAGCAGGGGAGGTTTTTTATTTAAAAGGGTGCCCTAAATCATGATAAATTCCCAAACCTGACCAGCAGGCAGAATAATTTCCAGAGTTCTGGTTAACAAGGAATGTTTTGTGGGATTTTAGCAGATACTCTCCTGTGTCCCCTGCCCAGTCCTCCCTTGCTCCATGCCATAGATATCCTAGACAGCTTCCTTGGGATTTGGCACCTGAAGAACCTCTTCTGACTGGGTGGCATGTGGAAGGACTGGAATTGGGTGTTTCAGCAACAGCCGTGAGATATCCTAGTGACTCAAGGAAGGTGCAAAAGTGATTGGACTCTCTGGATGCAAATCCACACAAGCTGATGGCATTACTGAGCTGCCCAGCACTGTCACACCTCCAGAGGGAAGAGTCCACCCTCAGTGAGGGTGAGAGCTCCTGACCTGGGAGGTGTCCAGTGGCCTGGACAGGAAATACCTTGGTGCATGGAAAGGGCCTCACTTATCTGGATGCATCCCCTCACATCTCCTTCTCTCTAAGTTTCTCCAAGGAAAAGGAGATGGAGGGAAAAGCACTGGCGGGGCTGCTTCCCTACCTGCTGCAAGGAAGGTGATGGTGAAGCGGGCATGGGCTCTCCTGGGGGATACACCTGAGCCAGCAGAAGCCAGTTCTCTTGTCCTGCCACACAACCTCTCTACAGTGGGACTCTGGTCAGATTTGTACCCACTTTCATCTAAAAATAATACAAAAAACTTGGCCCTTCCTCCCCTCTCGGGGAAAAGCCAAACCAAACCAGGAACATGCCTACTTGCAGCTCTGATTTTGCTGGGGATACAGAGGGGGAAGCAATGGCAAAACTGATTGTCTCCAAATAACCGTAATTACAAGAGGCAAGACCACTTCCATTTAAAGTGCTTTATGGCATCAAACTGACATCAAGTTACATCAAGTTGAGATGATCACTTCATTTAAAAGAATCTTAGGCCAACCCCACACAACTCCATCGAGTCTCCCACCCTTTGCTACAGCTACTCTCTGCTGCTGGGTATTCTGGCACCCCCAGCTAATACTGGCCACTTCTGTACTTGTCTGAGCCCACACTCTCACTTTCCCTGGACACAGAAATCCCTCCTGTTGGGCAATGGTAAAGACCAGGCCAAGAAAAGCCCAAGAAAAACAAATCTGATTTCTGCCCTCCATGAAACACCAGCACAAACAGCTCCAAGAGCCCTCGCAGGATCCTCTTCTCCCTCCAACAACATGGGCTTCAAACAGATGTTTTTGAACCTAGTCTGAGTCCCAGGAACCCAATGCAAAACAGGGTGGTTTGGGTGCTCCAAAAGGGATCAAGGGACTGGCTCTGGGAACTAGACAGCAACAGGCTGGGCTGAAGAAGCAGCATGTTTTCTTTCAACAACTGCAGGATGGATGCCAGGCATGGAACTGGAGCAAATGCAATTTTAAGGCCAGGAAGAGGAAATGTTTTGGTGCTGTAAAGCTGGGACCATACTCTAGCAGACAACGCTAGACAACCTTCAGGGATCAGAGCAGGAATCTGACTCTAGGAACCTATGCCAAGCCTTTCCAAAGAAAGCCAGAGACAGGAAAAATAAAAAGCTGAAGAGATAAAAACAAGCCCTTACCTTCCTAAAGGTGAAAGAAGGAGGAAGCAGTGTGGGAGGAAAGGCTTCATTCCAAAAAGTGAATCATACAGTAACAGACATCCTCCAGGGACAAAGGTCTGTCCACCAGAATTTAAGACACAAACAGCTTTGGTACACAGGATTTCTGGTCAGTGTATTTCTGACTCACACTCGTGGTTTCTGTCAAGGAACCTCAGGGATCTTGGGAGATCACTTAGCCAATACTATTTGCACTTCAGGCACTGAATGCTCTTTTTGATTTGCACAGGCCAGGAGAGATGGTGAAGCCAGGCAGAGACTCAACCCTGCTGCCCTGGGTCACACATCTGCCTTTGGGTGCCCCCCTCAGAGCCACGTTGCTGTGCTGTGAATTTAGCATGTGCTGGGACACGGGAAAAGACAGTGGGATAAACTGAGAAGTTCATAGTGGCAGAGGCTGTTCCAGACCGAGGGGAACTCAGATGTACCAGTGCCCTGATCTCTGTTCACACAACAGTAAATGAGCCACGCACGGCTTTGGTTTCCAAAAATTTCAGCTTGGCACATTCGTGTTTGCAGATGTACAAACAGCAGGGCAGAAGTTACTTTCTGAAGTTGGTGGTTTTCTTATGAAAAAGGTAACACCACACCACCAGCAAGTGCCTCCTTCAGTTCCCCTCCGGTTCAGGAGAGCAACCAGACCCTCACATCACTGCAAGGCACTCCATGCTTTGCTTTTCCCTTTGCCTCCAAAGGGAATGAGAAAACCTAACCAAGCAGTTAAACAAGGAAACTAAGTGACAGGANAAAAAAAAAAAAAAAAAAGGGGGGGGGGGGAAGAGAAAAAAATCCCAAACCATTCCCCAAACAAAAGCAAAAGTAAAAAGAAATAAAAAATAAAACCAAGTAAACTTTTTTAAAAAAACTCTTTCAGATAAAATGAAAGATAAATATTTTTGCAAGCCCTGCTTGCAATTAAGAACAAGCACCAAATAATATTAAAAAAAACCACAACAAAATAAAAATAAATCTCAACCCTTTTTCCTTTCTTCTTTTTTTTTTTTTCTCTTTTTCTTTTGAGTCTTAATAGCGTAGAGAGCTTCCAAAGCAAGCAGGGGTCTTGCACCAAGCCAGCCCAGCCCAAGCATCCACCTCACCATCAATACTGCTGATACTCATCAGCACTAACTCTGAAAACTGCTGCGGGTCACCAGCTCGTGACAAGCCTGAGAGCAAACTGATATCAAACAATAGTGCAAAAAGAGAAATGATTTGTTATTTCAAAGAAAAACAAACTGGTAGGAAAGGAAATGCACCTGACAGCTTCAAACTCTGAGCAAAACCCTGACCTATTTTGAAGCTGGTAACCATTTACAAATCCACTCAGGCAATTCTCCTGACAGAGTTTGGAAGAAAGGTGATTTTTGAGAAAANATTAAAAAAAAAACCCAAAAAAAAATAAAAAAAAAAAAAAAAAAACTCAACCCTTTTTCCTTTCTTCTTTTTTTTTTTTTTTTCTCTTTTTCTTTTGAGTCTTAATAGCGTAGAGAGCTTCCAAAGCAAGCAGGGTTCTTGCACCAAGACAGCCCAGCCCAAGCATCCACCTCACCATCAATACTGCTGATACTCATCAGCACTAACTCTGAAAACTGCTGCGGGTCACCAGCTCGTGACAAGCCTGAGAGCAAACTGATATCAAACAATAGTGCAAAAAGAGAAATGATTTGTTATTTCAAAGAAAAACAAACTGGTAGGAAAGGAAATGCACCTGATAGCTTCAAACTCTGAGCAAAACCCTGACCTATTTTGAAGCTGGTAACCATTTACAAATCCACTCGGGCAATTCTCCTGACAGAGTTTGGAAGAAAGGTGATTTTTGAGAAAAGTGTGTCTTGTTGCCTTTCTCCTCCCCCGCTGAACACATCCCTGTATTTAACAACTGTACAGACACCCCACAGCTGGCACAGCAAGAGCTGCCCTCAGACCTTCCTGTTCTGCAGGGACACTCCACCCCAGAGGCCACAGGGACACACCACGCTGGACTCCAGACCTGTCCCCCAGGGGGTTTGTCCATTAGAACCGTTTTTTTCCCCCAAAATGGTTCCCAAGTGCCTGGTATTGCACAGCAATAGGGATAGGAGCCATGTCCTTGGAGCCCACCCCACGATGTCTCACTGACCTGCTCAGACACTGCTGCCCTCACTCTGCCTCAGAAACAAGCAGGGCAAGTGAGAAAATCCAGAGAAACAGAAGCCCAATGGTAGCACAAAAAGTAGTCTAAGAAAAATACAGAGAACAGAACAAAGATCCCTAAAAGCAGATTTTTAGCCACCCCTCCATTAAGTCATTAGACTTGTATGGGGATGTCAAATGCAACTGGGGAGCTCAAACAGATTGTGTAAAAAAATGTTGCTTACAGTTGTTCCCACTTGAACACGTCTGTTCTGGCTCCCTGGGATTGTCTCACCAGCCTACCAAAATTCTCTTTTCTGCGCCATTTTAAATATACCCAATGATGTTCTGCTTGACTCTGAAATAAAGTTTGACATTTGATTCCTCTGCCTCACGGAAATGGTACAGAATGATTTTAAATTTTATTTTTTATCCTCTGAGTTGTTGCTTCTGAATGCTGTTACTGCTTCCTGGTGTAAGGTACCCTTCTGAAATCAAATAGCCCCTATGCCACGAGCACAAAAGGGGTGTGCAGGTCACTGGGTTACAGTCGGAGCAGTAAGGCCAAGATATTTAATATCTACACACTCCCTGAAAGTCATCAGGTATCATCTATCCCCACGGGTGGACCTTGGCTGTAGGGACTGTAAGCATATCCCAGTGGATACATAGATACATATATGTATATGTACAGTATATCTATATATGCCAGTGTGTACGCACCATTTGTAGAGTCCTAATCTTTTGCTAAATGCTTAGTTTTGGTTCTTTTCCCCAGAACAAGGGAATTTGAAGGCACAGACCCCTTAAGGCTATGTTCTGTCATCCTTTAGCAGTGAGAAGAGACAGACAACATCTATCCCAATCCGTTTGACCCCAGGTTTGCAGAGGGAGATGATCCTGTGAGCCATGCAGGCACAGCCTCTGCAGGGAGAATTCCCCCAAAACCACAGGAGAGAGGCCCTTATCCACCACTGAGCAGACTTCAGAACATGTTTTATTTAAAACCTCCAGGTGCTTGTCCAGCGCAGGCACCAGCCGCATGCTGTGTCACAGGCAGGGAGACGTCCACGGTGCCAATGCCACGAGTGACCACTGCAACAGTCTGTGCTCAGCAGAAGATCTCCTCACCCTCTGGAGGTGCTTCTGACGAGTGAGAATCTGCAGCACCCAAAAACAACAGGTGGGAATCACTATGGGAACACTGGGATACAGCAGGCAGAGCGGGGCTCCGTGTGCCCAGAAACCCCGCTGTCTGCCAAATCCACCGGGCCCCTTAAAAGATGTTCAGTTCCCTGATGAGCTACCATGAAATTACACCTTGTAATGGGTGAGATTTCCTGTGCACAAGCTGGAAAACATCAGTGAGCTAGCATGAATGAAACCGGTCATCCGAGGGCATGTGATCAAATTTCATGTGGGTCAGAGGTTTGAGGTGCAGCTCTGAGTCCTAAGGGGATGCAAAACTACCACACAAAAAAAAACCTGCATGGTTTTTTTCAGATCAAGAGACAAAACAGATCAGCTTGAGGAGAAGGGAGAGGCCACCAGAAGGCTTGTGGGTATCACTTCCAAACTACTACAGAGCTAAAGCAGACATCAATGCCTCAGGAGCTGCAACAGGAGCACCCCAGCAGCAGCTCCTTCTGAAAGCACTGACACTGAAGCAGAACATTTTCCTCCTTGAAGCAGAGAATCCAGCCCATGGGATGGGGAAGGGAAGAAGCAGAGTGTCTCCCTCTGACAACCCCAGGGGCTGCAGAACAGGCAGAAAAGCCCATGGAAGATCACTTCAAGCTGGGACCTCCACTCAGCACAGCTGATCTTCCCCATCCCTGTGTCACCATCCTTATTTAATGTCAGATTTTGTGGCTTCTACCAGTTTGCTGGCTGAAGGAAAACAGCCAGCTTACCAACCCTGAAAACACACCTGTGAGCTCCCCTGACACTCACCAGACTGTTGGGAGCGATGTCCCCTGCCCTTTTTCTTCTTTTCCTTCTTCTCCTTTGGTTTGGCTAAACTGAAGAGGCGAGTAGGCATCTGGGTCTGTTCCTCAGCTGCCTTGTTAGTCTGGTTTGTTGTGCTAAGCAAATGGAAAGTGCTTTTCTCTTTGTGTGTCCTTGAAAGACTGTTCCTTTTGGGGGAGACAGACAGTTCTGCATCGAAGTGCCCTTGTTTAGGAAGGGAAGGGCTCTTCTGCGTGGAGCATTCATCGATGCTGGACTGGGAGGAGACTCTTGCAAGTTTCTCGTGTAGATTTGACACCTAGAAAGGAAAAGTGTTTCAGGAAAGAGGCTAGCAGAGAACATGGATAGAAACAGTGTGTCCCAGACCACTCACAGAGGTTGTTCTAGTGAACATCCAGCGCATTCAGCAGTTAAAACATTGTCCCCATCCAGGCAAAGAGAGAAAAGCCCTCTCTGTTCAAGATGAAAAAAACGAGGCATACAAAGAGTAACACTCCACTATCTTTTGCTCCTACATGTACTATGCTATGTATCAACAAGCCAAGGGCAAATATTCTCTAAGATCTCAATAGCAAGACTCACCCTGCATCGTTTACACACAGATGGTGGCAGGAGGCCAAGGAGCAGCGTGCCTCTCTGGGAACGCCAGCACACCGCACGGGAGCACCATGTGTCAAAGGAAGCCTTCCCAAGCAAAAGATGAAAGCAAAAGCATTTTTCCTGATTTTTTTTTTTTCCTAACGGCTGTCTCAGGATGTAATTGAGCTTGCACATTCAAAGGGAAGATCAAAACAAGCCCAACAAAGCTCGACTGAACCCTCTATTAATAGCTCTGCAATGTCAGTCAGATACCTGCCTTGAGAAGGTGCTTCCTTCTCCTAAATCTCTTAGGCCTTGCAGGCATTTTACCTCTCAGCCTCTCCCACCGCATCCCTGCCCCTCGTCTATGAGTGCTTGGAGCTGGAACAGTTTCACTGTCTGCCTGGAAAACTTCTGGCTTGATCAGGAGCTGGGTGGGAGCGAGCAGGGCCTCCTCTGGTGATTAGCTTTTCAGAGCTCACTGCTCAGCTCCACAATTAGGCCGTTCAGGCACCCAAGGATCATTTCCATTCTGCAATCCAACATTTATAAACTAATTCTGCTCTAAGCAGAGTTACAAACAAATGATCAACAGGCTTAAGGATTAAATTCAGTCCATGTTTTGCCAATGATGCTTGCTCTCCTCAGTCACACTGCCACACATTTGTAAAGATATAAACCTTAGCTTGCTAAAAAATGCCCAAAGCAGGATCTGTGTGTGGGTTTTGATTTGTGGTTGTGAGCAGTCATGACACCAGACGCAGAGCTGGGGACTTCTGCTTACTGAGCCACAACTGGACTGCAGGTGCTCTTTTCAGGACAGGGGCAATGCCATCTCTTTGCTGGATATTGAGAATGCTTTTGGAGATGGATGTCAGCACACAAACAGCCTTGCCCTGCAGTTATCAGCCTCACAAGTGGTTTTTGTGACAGCTGGAGGCTGCAGGTTACCCACAACGCTCAGGCTGTGTCTGACAAGGATGCCTCCTCTGCCCAGCCCTGTGGGGTGAAGGCCAACATCGGGCAGTGTCAACCCCCGGGGATTGCCTAGGGCATCTTCCCTGGGAGCCTGCCACCTCCTCTCTGTGGTCCTGCAACACACAGCCAGGGACGTGGGCAGAACTCAGGCTGCCCAGCACTGGCCAGGCACCCCCGGTACACGATGAAGCACCAACGCTGGCAGCGCCTCAGCAGCTCCAGTGGTGCAAAAAATGCAGCACTGCGTGTCACATGCAAGGGAAGAGCCAGTTCTAAATACCAGACCCCACATGTCTCGGGCTGGGCTGCCACCAGCCGTGTGCCCTGTGAGGGGCATGCAGTTCACCCAGGAGCTGGCTGGGAGCTCCCTGCAGGGACCAGCTTCCCTGGCTGCCTGGCTGTTGGCATAATCTACCTGGTTGTGGTCAGACTCCTGCCGCATTTGAGCGAATCGCTCCACGTCCTGCTTCAGCTGCACCTTCTCCCTCTCCAGCTGCTTCTGCGCCGTGCGGAGCCTCTCCAGGTCGAGCTGGTAGGCCGCCTTCTTCACCTGCAGCTCCTCCCGCTCCCGCTCCAGCTCCTGCCTCAGCCTCTGCGCCTGCTCCTCGCGCTGGGCCAGCTGGGCCTCCTGCTCTGCCAGCTCCTTCTCCCGGACTTCCCACTCCTTCTCCCTCCTCCGCCTCTCCTCCTGGTGCTGTGTCTGCTGCTTCTTCAGGTTGGCCAACTCCTGGCGCTGCTTCTCCAGGTTGCGCTGCTTCTCCTGCTCCAGCAGGGAGGTGGGCCGGAAGAAGCTTCGGCTCAGAGCCCGCTCGCTCAGAGCCAGCTTCTGGTCCTCGATGTAGGTGTCCTGCTGCAGCACCACGCCCTGGGAGAGAGGAGACAGAAATCACTGCAGCATCCTCTCCGTGGGGAGAGGCCAATCCCTGAAAACCTCAGGGTACTGTACTGAACCCCTTCTTCTCCCACCAAACTTGCAGCCCAGTGCTGCTGCCTGCCAGCTGGGTTACCAGAGCATGCTGGCAAAGCATCTCCCCCAGCAGCTTCCTGAATTCAGGCCAGCACTGGTTCTCTAAGGCAGCAGCTCAGGCCGTGAGGTGTCCAGCCACGCAGGGATGTGACAGGAGACAGGGAGACAAGGGGAAAAGCACGACTGGCAGCTCAGGCAAGCAGTGTGGGAGCAGGGTGAAAGGCTAAGCCTACCTGCAAAGCACTGAGCAGCTTATGGAGGCTGGTAATGGTTTGGAGGACCTGCTGCGAGAAAACAGAAGCGTTGCTGTTAAATCTCACTGAGTGCTGGGTACGTGGACAGCACCTCTCTTGCTCTGTGTCCCACCAGTGGGTCTGACAAGCTGCGCAGCCATCCCTCTGCACCCTGCTTTTCCTCACTCTTTCCTTGCAATGACTGCATCACCCTCCAGTACACCAATAAATCCCTTGGACATCTCCCAGAAGTACCTGCCAACACCCTCCTCCCTTCCCTAGCTGTCAGTGCAGCAGGGGAAGGAACATCTGCAGAGGTACCTCATGGCACAGAGCTCATGGGAAGTCCTGGGTTGCCTCTGCAAACCATTTCCCAAAGCATCAGCTTGCTCAAGAAGAAGCAGAGTAATTGGGATGAATCCCAGAAGTTCACTTAAAAATTTCAGGAAAAAAATTTCAAGGGGTGAAAAAAAAAGGCAATCTTAAAATAGATGTGGACTCTTTCTACCCTTCTCCCTGCATCTGACCCATACAAGTCCCACTGCCACCAGGCAGAAAAGCTGCACCACAGCAGGCACGTAAGTGCAGCAGGTGTGTTCTTGGAGGCTTTCTGAAAATACAGAAATGCAAAGACCTTGTGCATCAATACAGAGCAAGCTACTTTGGAGTGATGCCCTATCCATAAATTTAGCCTAGCTAAAAATTTCTCTGTATCTCTCATATCCTACAATTAATTTTAAGAAGAATAAAAAGCACTTCAGTATTTGCAGTAGTGGAGTGATAGCCAGTATTAAGAGAACTGCTTCTCATCTTGTCATTAATGCTAATTGGGAGTTATGAATGTGTATCAAAGGGAGAATAGAAATCTAATTGCCCCAATTCACTGCACCTGCAACATAAAATTAAACTCTCTCTGTCTGCAGATGCACAATAAATACAGCCCTGTGCATCCTGGTGGTAATTAACCCTTGCTGCTTATAATCACCACATATCATCTTGCTGGCAAGATGACAATCAGTGAATTCCCTGTCTAAACATCCAAGGTTAAACAAATAGATGACACTGTGGGTTCAGCTTAATGTATTTAAAAGTCCATATGTGCTTCAGCAAATTAAATGTGTTTTCTTCTACATTATCACCTATTGAGACAAATTCTCTAGCCACTTAAATGAAGGAAACAGCTGAGCAATGGAATCAATTCTTACCTCGTTATTCCTTTTCAGCATGAACATCAAATTAGCATTTCCACCCTATGACAAGATCACAAATTTAATATGAGGACAATGAAAAATCACAGTAAATGTCTTCTGAAGCTGAACTAATGACATACCCATCAAACACTCCCCTCCACTTTCCATTCTGGGAGAATTCATGCATGTTTTTTAGGCTACTTAGAATCACATACAATAATATGTTAATTAGGTATTATTTTTCAGTTATGTGATGGATCGATCCCCAGAAAGAAAAGGTGCAAGGCTGTAGCTGACCTTATCATTTCAGTAACAATGCATAATGAAACACGTGCTTTGGCTGACCTGCAGACAGATGGTAGCTAACCTGTGCCCCTAAGGAACACAACTGATCTGCAGTGGTTTTCAAGAAGGTGGTTTTGGCTGCATATTTCACATCTGATCTTATTTTTAACTTATTAGGATGTATCTAATTGTCAAGAAATTTTCAGGCATTTTTCAAGGCTAGAACCGTCACTCCTGGAATCTGAACTCAGTGGCAGCAGACACACAAACCAAGCTGTACCTTCTTTAAAATGCTGTCTGACTCTGTTCTCCGAAGGTCCTGAGCATCGTCGCCTTCGTCTTTCGCTCCACCTAAAGGAAGAGGCCAGCATTGACATTGGTTATTCAACACTTCAGGGCAGAGATGAACTTGCTAAAGTCTGAGAAATTTAATACAGGAAATTCACATCTTCCACAAAAGCAGACACAGAGCTCTTGACATTTTAACTGAATGCATTTGAGCCCTAAATATATGGAACATGTCAGCACTACCAGAAAAAGTGGATGTGAATTTAGATTAGGATTGACTTTGGTTTCAGAGAACCTGCTGATAAATTCGGCACACTGCTATTAACTGGTGCTCTGTGTAGCCCCTGCACTGCTGTCTGCTACCACAGAATACTTGCTGAGAAGACATGAGGCAGCGTAAGAGCAGATGGAGGACGATAACAGAAATCATATCAGGGTATATTATTGCAGGTATAGTTTCAATGCCTCTCTTGTGCAAGTTAATTTACATCTGGGTCAGATACTGCTGTGCAACACCCTGTGTAATTCTATGCTAAGAATTTATCATTAACCTTAGCTATCAGATACCTGGATCTTCCAAGGGACACTGGGCTTCTCTTTCTAACTTCCCCCTGGATGGCTCATATCAGTGCTCCTGAGCAGGACTGAACTGACCTGTGGGGACAGGAGGGCTCCGACCCTCCCCCTGTGCGGCCCTTCTGCTCAAAAGGAGTCACACAGACCTTCCATCCTCTAGCTCTTGCCAAGACTCTTGTACTCCCCTTGCCAGCTGAGATGCAGCCCATGGGGAAAACCCACACCTGCAGTGACAACCTTCCTTCTGCCACTCTTAAAGATAAACAACTTCACATACACCTGACTCTGCAGCAGCGTGGAGGACACCACACCTGGTGCACAGGCCCTCTCCTCCCCCCACCCCCGAGGCTGGCTCTGCTATTAGAGGCTGACCCTCAAGTCCTCCTAACAGACCTGCTCTCCTGCGCCACGTCCTGGGACCTTCCACCTCTCTGCAGGAGGAAACTCCTCCCTTCTGCTTTGCTGGAGGGGAGAACGAAGGGGAGTCAGGTTATAAGCCTTGCCCAAGGTTTCACAGGTGTTGAACAGAAGAACTGGACATGAATGCCAGGTTTCATACCTTCTGGGCAGAACAAATAGGCCCTGCATTCTTTTCCCAAAATCTCCCAAGACCCTAAAACTACTGAATTAGAATCTAATTCGTAAGAGGCTATTTCTACAGAAAACTTAGATCTGGGCAACAGCCGGAGGTGGTCTCATTCATCATTGCAACAGAGAGAGGCACAACCCTCAACAAACCTCTCCAGCGTGAGTGTATTTGTCACCATGATGACAAGGCCTGTGGAGGGCTTTGCAGCTCTCCAACAGAGCTGGGAAAGCCTCTACATAGTTCTCATGTCTGACTGTCTGGAGCTAACACTGCTCCTTTAATGCAGGAGGTCAGACGAGGTCCAGTGATCCCAGTGCTGAGACAGACACTAGCACAGCAAAACTGGTTGTATTGGGAGTGTGAGTGAGACCACAGAGAAAGGAATTTGAGGACAGGGAAGTTTCTGATGACTAAAGCAAAGAAAGAGGGCATTGGGAAGCAGCCAACTATGCAGCTGAAATAAGTAGTCACACATTTCTTTGGGAGAGACTTAATTGCAGGAATAACACATGCAGATGTAGGTGGAACACAAATGCATAGAGAGCAGAGACGGGGAGAAGGTGTTTGATTCAGCAGTATCCACACCCATTTGTAAATACAACAGCATCAGGCTCCTGCTGGGAAGAAAAGTGAGGAACAAAGAACAGAGCTGTAGATATTACAATAATAACATGAAGAAACTAATTTATTGAGAAGGTTGATGCTTTCATGTGGCACGTAAGTAAAAGAGCAAGTATAACTTAAGAGAGAGCACAGAGAGGAGTAAGAGTTCAGATGTTTAACCCTCGTGTAGCCACAGGTTCTCAGCTACCATCACTCCACCTGTACATGGGCTTTTTTCCTAATCTGTGATTTAATCTATCAACTACTGGAGAGGAGTTGTGAAACCCAAACCACCAGCTGAAATCCTTCTGAAGCAACAGGATACGATGACGTGTATTATCACCAAATGCTGATGTGCACACACACAACTACTCACCCTTGGAGGCGTTCATCTGATGACTGTCAAATCCTCCAAAAGTTTCTGCCCTTCTAGGCAGTGAGATGGGGCCAACTCCTCCCTCCTGATCCATGGCAGCGCTGCTGACCTGCTGTCCAAGGGCAGTGCCCAGGCTCCTGTTCACCAGGTCTTGCAGCAGTTCAACTGAGAAAAAGCAATGATGTCTCTGTTAAAGCCCACCTCAGGTTTCTGAGCTATTTTCATCCCTGCCTGAACTCAGGTCAGAAATTCTGTGCTGTACAAAGGATCTAGGTTTCTGTGACAACGATATGAACAGTACACATTGTCCCTGCAAAAACTCAGTCTGTCTGACCACTAACTCCAACTTTTGGAGCTCTGCACAAGCTTACACCTCCCTCTCTCCCTCCAGGCAGCCCCGATGTGCTCTGAAAACAGCATTTAATAGTTTTAGCCTCTCCAAAGATCACACTGGAAAGTAGCCTGAGTTTCCACCTACCCTTGCCTTTGTCAACAGAACTGCTTGTCCCCTGCAGGCACCACAAGCGCCTGCTGGAACCCAAGCCCCACCCTCACATCTTGCTGAGGGTGAAGCACAGCAAAAGCCTGGATGGTCCAAATTTCAGCTAAGGATAAATCCCATGCTGCTCCTGACCCCAAAGCAGGTTCAATGCATGGTTTTCTTTCTGCTGACTTTTCTGCCCTCTTTCAACACCCTCCAGTATCTGCCTCGTTTCCTGATCCTCGTGACCTGTCCCTGAGACAATACCATGAGGAGCAGTTTCTCCTTGTTATTCTGACAAACAGAAGACTTCCCCTGCAAAACTGGTACTTGAGAACTGATCACTGAAGTTGAAGGGTCTGTTTGTTACAGTAATTCACATGTCACCTGACTGGCTCACCTTCATTTATTGCGGTTTTCATGATGGCCTCTCCTTTTGGAGCCTCTTCTGTGTTGGCTCTGAAGAGCAGCCTGGAGCCCGGCATCTCCTCCTGCACAGAACTGTCTGCCATGTCCCGGAAGATCTTTGTCTTCTCCTCCAGCAAGAGCAGGATCTGTTTATCCTTCTGCTGAAGTTGTTCTGTGGGGGTGAAAAGAAAACAGGGATGAAGACAGAAAATAAAAGCTCTGGCAAGGAAACCTGGGCAATTCCTGAGATATTGGCCCCATCTAGTGGAGCCTGACAATATGTGCCGGGTTTGGCAGCACGACAGTGCCCTGGGCAATCCGGCACAGCAGCGGCACCCAGCAGGCTCGGAAAATAAATAATGCAAGGAAGGCGAGCTGCAAACCAGGACTGCTGTTACTTGCTGGATGCAGGATTGAAAAAAAGTCACTGTTGGACCACAAACCCCAACCCACAACCTCCCGTATATTTTTCCACAACCGTTCCCCAGCTCTGCTCCAGGCAGATTTTACCTTTCAGTCCTCTCACTTTTGCATCAGACAATTTCTTTTCGAACTCAGACTCGCAAGGGACTCCTTCATCTTCATCTCTATCCCTGGACAGGAGACAGGGTTCAATTATGACAGGAGAACACCCAGTGCAACCCTGCCTCACAAGAACAGCTGGGTGTCTTACATGGTGTTCATTGTGTCCTGAATGATCTGTATCCAGCCGTTACGCTCTTCCTTGGAGCTGGCATGGACTTCCACCATTTCGGGATCTTTTCCGCCCATGCTGATCAGGAACAAACCCTTCTCTTCATGAGCCACTTCTCGTACAATCAGCTTCTTCAGAGAGATCACAGTGGATTTCTGGTCCTTCAGATGGAAAGAAATGGGTGAGGACGGTGGCCGGTGCTAGTTCCCAGATTCAAACTAGCATTGAAAATGTTCCAATAAACCACAGTGATACATCTCTCAGGTTGTAAACATTTTCTGCCTAATTAAAAAACCCAAATCATTTTAATGGGGTCAAACAAAAGGGAAGGCTTTGCTCTCCCTCCAACAGTTCTGCAGAAAAAGCAATTTCACCTCAGTCCCTTTCAAGAAAGAATTAGTTTCAAACTGACTTTGTGGTTTTGTAAACTGTACCATATTTTGCTCTGATCTCATTTCCTGCTGCCCACACTCTCCCTGTCATTAATATCACAGCTCCTTGCACTTGGTGCAGCTTGCTAGCCTCCTTCACACACAGTATCTTCACCATCTCTCTCCAGGATAGGGTAACACCTTGTCTTCAAATCCCACAAAAACCTCTGCTGTTCTCAGAAGCTCACAGCTGATGCCTGTGTGAGAACTCATGTGTGAGATGATGTTCACTGTGTGCTATGGTCTCTGTGCCATCAGCCTGCTGGGTTACAGCATCCCCAGGCTGTGTCATCTGCACACGAGTCAGCCCCTTTGTGCATTGTACCACACGCTACAGCTGGGGTGATGTGGTTCACTAGCAGGACTTGTACGCAAATCAGCTTCCCCTGTGCCCGGCACTGAGCCATATCCGTTGGAATAACAAATTATCAGCTTTCAAAATGCTCGAAGAGTGGAAAGGTCACAAGGTTTAGCCAGTCTAGACCATGCCTGGAAGGTACAGCCCAACAGACTCCATTAGGCACCAGGTTTTCTTTAGCAGGTCAGTGTGCCCAGCTCTTTTCGGGGGCCTGCCCTCAAACCTAATGTTTTTGTTCCTGCACATTACAAATATATTTCTCTGACATTTATTTTCAAGCTGTTCTGTTGAATTTAGTGCCCTGGCATTTCACCTCGCTGCCACTCCCCCATCAGCTCACAATGTATTCAGACATTTCCTTCTGCTGAGGTTTATTTTTAAAGAGTTTGCATTATCCCCTCGCCCCCTCCCACCCCAGTCACTGCTCCAGTGTGCACGAACTGCAAAGCACAAGTGTTTCAAGTGACAGGCAGGTTTTCAAGGCCAATTATCAGCTGTGCCAAGGCGCTGCAGGAAGGGGAGGTGGGGCATGAAGACATGTTTTCCCATCAAAAAGAATGGAGTCTGCTCAGCAAACAAAAATGTTCTGAGCAAGAAAATTAAGTTGTTTAGCAGGCTTTGCTGCACAACACATCACAGGTCTTTCACATAGAAAAGCATGAAGGAAAAAAGGTTGAAGCCTTACCAGTGAGGCAAAGACGTACTTCTGGTCCTTCTCCTGAAGGAACACGAGCATGTCAGAGAGGAGAACAGCCTGGACTTCTGCAAAAGAAGGCAAACACCAGTGCAGTATAACCACACAAACCCACCCCAGAACACATTTCTTGCATTAACACCAGCGCTGGGGAGCAGCAGGGCTGGTTCTGCAAATCCTGGAAGCAGGATCCACCTCCCAGTTAGCAGGAGGAGCAAGGGCAGTTCCTGGAGGTGTCGGGTCAGGTTAGCTCTGAACCAGCTTTGCATTAAGCAGGACACATCAGCACCAGGGCATCCTGCAGGATTTGCTCTCCTCCATGAGAGCAGGGGTGCTCCTCTCCAGCCACATGCTCACTACCAGTTAAGACATGGGCATAACAGTGAAAGCCAGAGACACTTATTGAATAGAAGCTCTGTTTTCTCAAACAATCAATATTTTAGCCCTCAAGCAAAATATCTGCACAGGAAGTTTTGGGTTTTATGGTTCTCTTGATGAGTGGTTTGCAGGGTGTAAATTATCGTGCAATAACAACATTTGTCAGCTGCAGTTTCTTTCCCAGGAAATACGGACTTCAGGAGCCACCAGTAATTCTGCTCTCAGACAAACACAACTCCGAGGGGAGCCTGCGTGAGACACAGGACCTGGCTTTCTTTCACGGGAGAAGGAAGCACAACCTCAAGCCAACAGAGGATTTTAAATCAGTCTTCTCCCAGAGTACACTCAGAGCCTTCCAAGTCTCCTAATAACATATCATAAAGTTGCACAGCAACTACCAAGTGTAATGCCCCACCCAGACCCCTCAGTACAAAGAGGTTTTGTGTAATGTACTTGGGAAATCTTGTGACAGAGAGGAAGCAAACCAAAAACTTAAATCATCCCATGGGTAAATCCTTCCAGTCTGCTTTGGGAAGACAGAATCCATTCCAGATAAAAGAACCACTAAACTTTAAGCAAAGCTGCAAAATGAAATCCAGGCTCTGGGAGGTTTGCAGAAGGTGGAATTTGATTCCATTTTTCTCTGTTCCATGCACTTTGTGAGAGGGGAGATGCTAAAATGCTTTACGCAAAAGTTTTTCCTGTAATTTTCAGTGCCTCATTTCAAATATCACAAAATAAGCTGAATATATGAACGATCTGCTCTCTCCCTGGGTCTCCAGCCTGCCTGCAGGACCTACCTTCACTGGGAGTTTGCGCTACAGACATGTTTGCGCATTTCTATGACTAAGAAATGCAAATGGAGCCTGTGCTTATCTCGATTTCACAACAGCAGCAGAACTTGCTTCATCCGCCATCTAAAAGCAGTAGTAGTCTTGGGTGCCTAGAAATCATCTGTAAACTTCCTGCTTCCAAAACCTCAAAATAAATCATACCCCATACGGAATTCCACGCTATCGCCACCTCCCTGCACGGCACGGCATCAGGCTCCCAGGCCCCATTCATGCCCACAGACCGTAATTTAATCAGCTCATGCTGCAGGGAGGAAGGGAAGCCCAGCCTTCCTGCCAAGCCTGAGGCACAGCCCTGTCTGCTCTTACTGCTACCAGGGTCCCAGCTGAAGGATTCCTTGGGAGATTTAGTGTTTAATTCAGTGGAGAACTTCAGTGCACAGCACCTTAAAAAAACTTCTTCCACCAGATAACAAATAAAAAGCAACTCAAGAAAACACTGACCCAACCAGACGCAGCTGCAGGGACACCAGAGCCTCTCCTGAACAGTTTGTGTCAACAGCTCAAGAGGTTCAAGAGCAATAAACACCTGGGACATCTCCCTGGATCCCAGTGAAACTGGGACGGCACTGCTGTAGCTCTGCTGCAGCCCTTGGAGTGAGGGAAAGGCCTGGGAAGCTGAGGCTGGGTTCCAGATTTAGCCAGAACAACTCCTGGAACCATGACACAGGCACAGAGATCTGACACTGTGCTCTGGGCAACTGCAGCCCCATCGTGTCCTCCTGGCCCAGAGCATCCCACAGCAACTCTGCGCCCTGGCTGACACACCAAGCTGTCACTGCCACCCGAGCCTTTAGCAGGCACGTAGTCACCAGGAGCAAAAGCAGCTATCACCCCAGAACACACACAAGGAACTGGAAATGCGATGGGGAGTGGGGATACAGCAGGGGAAAGCTGGTGTCACAATCTACCAAAGCAGAAGAATAAATAAATGGTGGAGGCACCAATCTGAGGACTGATGCTACACCCAGAGAGGGTGAGCTGTATCCTGCCAGAAGGCAGGACAGTCTTACCTTTTAACCGGCCAGCTCCGCTTTTTAGTGAAACAGGCCCATCTCGGATGAGTTTGCGATGCCTCAAGTCCTCTCTTGCAAACATCTGGCCACTCTTCATCCTCATGATGGACTTGCTGTCCGTCCGGCTGTAAATCTCCCCAAGACGCATCTTCTTTTCATAATTGCTGACTTTGCTATTGACTGCAGCAATCACATCTTTAACGAGGTTTAATGACTGAGTCAAGTCTTCATGTTCCACTTCATTTTCTTTAAAAAAGAAACAGAAACATCTTGATTCGACTTTGTGCAGTCTAACTTCCAAATTTTATTTCCTTCCTTTCTTCCTTCCTCTTCTCCCAAGTTCCCACATTGTAACTTTTTAATACTTAAATGACACATTTTTCCCCATTAAAGAGTTTCACAAAACCCTTTACATATACAGGGTTGAGGCTGGGGAATATTCCATTATACTTTGTACCTGAGACAGTTTAGATGAAATGGATGAAATGCATAAATTAACTACAGATTTTAGCCATGACCAAAAAAAATGCAGGGTGGGAGACTTTGTAGTCTAGGCATGTTGTTCCATAATTAGCTACAGACAGACTTATAACAACTAAATCAAGGTACCTAAACAACTAATCCTAAATGGAAGTACTGGAACTGAGCTATCTCGTTGCAGTGGTATGAGACAACAATGACTCGATTAGCTGGTAAGAAAATCTGCTTCAGCTGTAAAGGATCCAAAAAAATCACTCTGGACAAACAAATACGTGCTAGGAATACAGGAACTGGTCCCTACCTTTGGTGTACTGCAGTATCCTTTGTAGAAGGACCGGGTACTTTGTGATTCTCTGTGTTACCAACAAGATACATTCAGGAATCCCAAGACGCCTCACCAGGGAGCTGCTCATTTTTTTCTAAGGAACAAAGATGAAAATTTCAGTTCTGCAGCAAAACACTCCCCAGAGTGCAGAAAGGACATGCTTTTTCCATCAGCTATGCCTGTCCTGCCAGGTCCTACCTTGACAAATGCCTGGAAGCGCTTGTCCTTTGAGTAGAGATCTTTGAAGTAATTGACGGCCTCGTTGTGATGCCCGCAGAATTTGCCGTACGTTTTCTTCATTCGCTCAGCATTCTCCCCAGAGAACTGCAAGGAATGGGACACACAGCTCCAACCCGCACTGAGCTCCTGGGGTGACATCCCAGCAGTGCCTGCCAGGCTCTCAGAAGAACTTGATCAAATCAAATTAGTCCAAAGCATCCTCAACCATGCAAGCAGATCTCTAGAAAGTAACGAGCTGATTTTGGGACTTCACTGAGCTCACACCTACAGCAAAATTTGGGATTCCACTCACAGGGCTTAAAAGCCAACCATAAAAAAAGACAGACAAAAAGAAGACAGAAACTGTGGATAAAGAAAAGTAAAATGACCCACGCCGAGTTAAGCAGCAGGTCAGTAATGCAGCCAAGACACACACTGGGCATATTTTGCTGTGAGCTCCTGCCTACACTCCAGGCTGTGGTCAAACTATTTTGTGCCTGTCTCTGAATGCTTCTCTTTCCCAGAAAATGAACTAAATTAATTTTCAACAGTAGACCTTTCTCTGAAAGAGCAATAAGCACTTCAAAAAGCAGAGGCAGAGATTTTTTACATGTGAAGAGAAAAGGTGCCATCAGCTGTGCTTATCTGACAGGCACAAACAGGAGGGAAGGAAAAGCATCTGGCTTCCAGCTGTGTTCTCAGAACTGCAAACATTTTCCAGCACTTACTTGATTCACTAGGATGTCACCTATCCTCCTGATAACAAAGTTCTTTTCACTTTTGTCTGCCAGTGACTCCTTCTTCCTTTCCAGAATCCGCTGGAAAAACTGACTGTGGATGTGCAGCAAGTTTTCCAGGCAGGGAAAGATCTTGTCCACGACTTGCTGATCGTACTGCAGTTCCTTTAACATGGCTGCACTGTACACATCGTTCATGATCTTCAGGGTGCGCACGTGGTGCATTTCCGTCTGCATTAGCTCTGCATAGGATGAAGACAAGAGTTTATGAGTTACAGCACAAGCAAAAGCTGCCATTAGAAAGCTTTTCCATAACTAGGCTTCTCTAAGTGGCTTCAGAAAATTTCATGTCAGGAATTGTAACATCAATCAAGAGCTTCAACAGGGGGGAAGAGGACTCCCACAACAGAGAGCTTTGGATGTTCCTGCTGAGGTCTCAACCTTCAGCCCTGGTATGTTCTCCCTTCCTAACACCTCACTGCCAGCCTCCACATACCCCACTTCTGCCACACAGGATGGTTCCTGAATCCCTCAGGAAAAGCCTTCCTATCCAGCTGCTTGTGCTGCAACTCAGTCTGAAAGTCATCAGCAGACAAATGAGGAGAGGCAACTTCTGGGGTTTTTTGATGGTTTCTGGATATGTGAAATGCAGAAAGACAGCTTTCACATAATGTGTTATGATTCTAGGAACTTCAGGAATGAGAGTCTGGCTTTTGAGGAAACCAAAGCAATGCTCCTATTCCCCTGCCTGAAGCTTCCCAAATCCATGTGAGCACATTAAGGAGCTGCCTACAGTGAGTGAAAAGTGAAGGTGCAGATGTCTCACCGTAAATCACATCTTGCCGTTTGACAACATCTTTGTATTGCTGCTGTAGGAACTTGCTGTCCACTACTTGGCTCCAGGACTCTGCCTCCAGCTGCTTGGAATCTAATTCCAGGTCTCCCATGAGCTGTCCTTCATTCATGTCTGCACCTTCACAAAGCAATGTTTAGTGCCATTAAGACGTGGGTAACTTGTCCCATTTGAGATTCCTGCCTAATTTTTTAGGTTTAGGCTTTGTCAGTCACACCACAGACATCACACACATTCTCCTTTGAGAACACAAATGATCATATACCACATAAAGAAGTTATGAAAACCACTTTTAAAGGTTATTTCCTAGTTTCCTGTTCATCATTTTCACATAGACCAAATTCTAGCTCAGATAATGTATTCTTTATCTGCAATGCAACGACATTGCAGTTAAATAAAAAACCACAACAGAAGAGGAAACGTTTGTCCCTGAGCTAAATTCCAAGTAACTCAACTGTAACTAAAACCTTCTAAATGTTTTTCCATAATTCAACGAGCTAAAGAGATTACTATGTGGGGCTTTGTTTTAGTTTATCAAACTAATATTTTAAGATTAAAATAAATGCACTTTAATGTCCATTATAAAGGAAGACACTTGCTGAAAATGGATTTCCTATTTCTGGAAAGCAGCACTGAGACAGTCCTTTTCCTATAAATACCATGGAGATCTCTTACCTTCATCAACCAGTGACTCCATGGATTCATTAACCCGGTTGATTTTATGTAAAGAGTCTGTTGACTGCGACAGGAATTTCCAAGTGTGTATTGAGCTGTCATCGTTCCCAACTCTGCAGAAAAACAGAACACGGAACATTGTTTATGACAAAAACCCAGCCAAATGTACTTTCAGATAAGCAGAATAAATGCATTTTAAATATGAATTGAAAAACAAAGCCAGCACTGCACGATTACGTACAGAAATGTGCTTTTATGAGTTGTTTACTAACTACCCATTGGAGCTGAAGAAGCTGTAAGTGCTACAGTTCTGAGTGACGGTGCTTTCCATAAAGAACCACTCCTGAGGTTTTATAGTTTGGGTAACTCCATTCCAGTCACGTCCCATCCTCACTGCCCTTGGAGCAAACAGTGCAAAATAATGCAACACCAAAGGCAATACAAGAGCCATTATCACTAGCTCTGAGAAAGATCAGAAAAATGGACTGGAATTCAATTCACCACAAATAGCCAGGACATCCAAACTGCCCAGAATATGCCTGGCCCTGCGACTGCCTGACATGTAGAACTGCTCAATATGCAAGTATGGTAGGAACCATAAATTAGATTTTCTTCTATGTTTTTTTGTAATGAATTATGTATAATGCAGTCTAAAAACAGGAAGAGTCTGTGCCTTCACCCTCTTGTTATGGACACAAAAATTAATACTATACCTGAGCTGCAAATGTGTGCTTGCACAGTATCCCGCACAAGGCAAGGGAATTTCTTCATGGAGTCCAGAGCATCCCTGTGAAATGGCCTTGAATCTACCAGGCCAACTCAGCTGTGCCTCTGAACTCCTGCCATGACTAAACTAACTCAGACAATCAGACTGTGCAGAAGACAACTGATGGCATCATATAGAACATGGGCATTTCTGGGTTTGTGATCCCTTTTGCACCTTTAACGCAAATTGCAGCGCCTGAACTTATTTTTAGTGAGATCTGCATTTCTTTACGTTGGCAGCCTCAGATAACACACACACACACACAGAGTCAGGTGTGCACGGAGGAACCTTACCCTGCAATGTTCTGTATGGAGACACTTTTGGAGAGTGCTGCGGGCTGCTGTGATCTCCTGTTGAAGGTGGAGGTGACGGTGCTTTCGTCGAGAGCGAGGATCGCGGAGCGCGGGCGCTCCTTCGGCTGCGAGCCTGGAACGGAAGGGTGGGAGAACAGTCAGCCCTTGCAAACCCCTTAACCACTGTTAACTGGGATGATGACGACTTAAAAGGATCCAGACTCTAACATCCACTGCCTTTTCTTTCTAGAATCATCCCCAGGGGATGTCACCAGTTAGGAACAGCCACAGGAAGGGAAGACCATCGACCCCTGTGCAGAACTCACTGCACTCTGCTTGAAATACCCAGGTGGGATCCGCAACTCCAGAAACACACACGTGGGAATCTGCATTTTTTGATACATAATCAATCACATTTTGCAATCCGCCCTGTTGCCTTTTTATTTCCCTAGGCCCACAGTCATATAAATCTCGCTGCTTCTGGTCAAGCTTTTTGAGATAGGTTTCTCTTATCAATATGTACCATAGAGAAATGATAATCCTGATTTCATTATACCATCACATCCCTTTAACTAATCTGTTCATTTAATTCCAGATTTTTCCTTCCCAAGATGCATTTCTGCTCTCTGGAGCAATACCTCTGAACTTCCTGATAAATACCACAGGGATGTACAACTGTATCATGTAGTGGGATTCCGTACAGAGATCTCCAAGCTATCACTTACTTTATCAAAGTTTATCATTTCATCTTATCAAATCATGGCACTATAAAACCGACTCAGGCTATTTCACACCTATTTCTTTACCCTTGGTCACACTGGGTCGCTCTGCAGTGCAGTGTGTATCTCAGCAAAGTCAGGAACAGTTTGTCAGTATTCCTCCTGTTCAAAATTCAACTTTCTATTTTGCCTACCTCAGAGCCCAAGACTATTTAATTAAAACAAAAATAATTGTATTTTGGATCCTCTCCACTTAATACTCATAGCTGGATTCTTTCCCATGTCGGACACCCATGGACATAGGCTGCATCTTCCAGATTTTGTGGCGTTAACAGCTGTAGGCATCCAGCAAGCTAAAACAGACAAGTAATTTTTCTACAACTGAGATGACTTTACATTTGCTTAAAACTACATGGACACTGCAGAAGGGGGTGAACTCTGTACAACTTCAGTGCAACTTCTGAAATGCCAAATACTGCTTAGCACGCACAGAGGATGCTTTCATCCCAGCTTTGATAAAAGCTTATCTTTCATAATATCAAGTATCAGCTGTCAGAATGGTTGAGAACAGCAGATACAGACCACCACCCAAAGCAGAGGGAAAGAAGTTGTCTTACTTTTGTTTCTCATGGTTACTGTGGGTAATGAAGAGGTATCGTGTGCCTGCAGCATCCCTCTCTGTGGCTGAAAGAAAAATGAAATTCACTTTAATTTCTTCCTCCCTTCTTCCAGAAGGTTGTGCCATATAACTAAAACAAAAAAAGCTAAGTTTTTTACTGAATCCACTCAGTGTATGTGTATTTTTAATTTTTTTTTTTATTTTCCCTGAATGAAATGGGCAAAATAACAGATGAAGAAATGTGCAGCAAATATGAAAATGTGAAAGTGATGACAATACTGAAATGAACTGAAATCATAATTGCACAAACATTACTTAGCTTGGAGAAGCAGGTTCCTTGCATTTGGGGTAAGCACAAATTCAGTGTTTTCCTCATATAAACAGTATATTTAACAGTTTTCATTATGTGAAAGCTTCAGCGCAGGGGCTGAAGTTCTTTACAACAAGCTGGAAACTTTTTGACATATGGTAGAAAGTGTTACATATCTATCTATATCTATATCCGTATCTAATCTATATCTGTATCTGTTCAGTAGAGTTGATGAAATCTCTTACCTTCATTTTGACCTTTGCACAAGAAGCAAAACTCTCCTTACAGCCTTTGTGAACAATTGCATTACAGTCTGTCAAAAAAACCCCAAAAACAACAAATTAAACAGAACCCCACAGAAAACAGGTCAGTTTTTGCTGTTTGTAATCTGAACCGTTAACTTACGCAGCTGAAATTATAATTTTCAGGCATCATTGTGGTTTACATGAGTAGCTACAAATACTGAGAGACAGGCTACTTTTGAGGATAATTAGCCCTTTGTTTGTTAGTAACATTTCCTCATGGAATTTAACAGGAAATTCTGTTCAAAAATCAATGCAAGGCTGAGTTGCCAGGGGTCTTAAATTAAAGAATAAAAGAAAAAAATCCCAGTGGCATAATCCTCTGAAAGTAAGGTGGAAAGGAGAAGCAGGAGACAGAAACAGAAACCAGTTGTAGGGCCAATATTTCTCTGAAAAGACAAATACTGTTCTCATCAGGACAAGGACTGTGAGATCTAAAAGACAGGAAGAGGACAGGGAAATTTATTTACACGAACTCAAACATCATGGGTAAGATCTACAGCACAGAACCCAAATGCTGCTGCACTACAGGGTTATCAGAAAAGGCAGCAGGAGCAGCATCTGTCAGGGACCGTGCCTGTGAGGCTGGGACTTCCTGCTGGAAACCGGACTGAAATTCTGGTCCAAAACCACCACACTCACCAGTGCAAAGACTATCATGCTTTAACACCACCCTTTGCTCCATATATGCCAGAGCAAAAGCTGGGTGGTTTGTTGTTTTTTTAATACCCTGAGACTGCCCATGACCTCTGCCAGCAGATTTCTGGGAATCAAAGTTTTCAAAGATGATTAAAACTGCCTTTTTTTTTTCTCCCCCCCCCATAAGAATTGAGAACTGGGTTTGAGGCTTTAATTCTTTTGGCAGATGAAAGATCACAGCTCAAGATGAGATTCAGTAGCTTAGAGAAAAGTATTTCCACTCATTCATGACAACACTAACACAGATAATGAACTGTATTTTGCACGTATGTTACACTCTAAGTGTGAAGTTCTGAATTATTTCTTGAAGCAGAAAGAAAGGAAAAAATTCTACGTCCAGAATGACAAAATATCCTCACATTTCTAGAATCTCTGACGTTTGGGATGACTCAATAAAAGCCAGTAATTCTGGTATTTTGACAGAGATAAGGGCAAGGCCATAGGGTGCTGCTATTCTGACAATGTCTCACAATTTCCTGTGCAAGAGAAGACAGAACAAAACAACCTGAAAGCTCTTGCAAAAACCCACAAGGACTATATTTTTTTCGACCAAACAAGGAAGAGGAACAGAACCAGCTCCTGGTGCATGAAGAGAGGCAGTGAGAGAATTCAGAATCATGAAACTCACACTCAAGCCTTGAAAGCCTGAAGGCAGCTCTTTAGCATGTACCATTTGGCAAAAAAACCTGGATATTTTTTATTAAAAAAATCTGGTTGTAGGGAATTTATTCCTCCAATTCAACTCTTCAGCAAGTAGGAAGTTCCTCTAACTCCTCTGTGTCACAAGTATTAATAAATAAAACCCCCAACACCTTATTTTCTGCATCACTGATCATAAAAAAATAGAAAACACAAGGCAGAAAGCTAATAAAAATTAGGCTTTTTTGCTCGCCAATTTGTTTCAGAGCATGCTCAATCTTTCAGCATTGAACAGATGTTTCAGGAATCTGGGGGGCATCACTGAAAAGCTGAGACATTGATGTGAAATGATCCAGTGCTTTAAAAGGCATCAAGAAAAAGTCAACCATAGGTGAAACAGAGCAGTGGTGGCAGCACCAACCTACAACAGCACAGGAATATCAGAGCCTCTGCTGCTGGTTATCCATCATTTCCACATGATGATCACCTGAGGATGATTTTAAGATGCAAAGGAAGAAAGAACCACTCTCAGATGTGAGCTCTTAACCTAGGCCATCACTAAACTTTCTTTTATGACATTCTTTTCTGGCCAATGCAGAAAACTTACAATAATTTTCCATTGTACCTTGAAATAAAGAAGGAATATCTCTGCTAAAACATATGACATCGTTGGGTTATTTTAACTCATTAGCATATAGAGCATTAAACTGGGATCTATTTGATTTTCTACATGGCTTCACAAGCTGTTAAGAAAGTCAAGTGGGGAAAGGGAGAGGATGCATTTGAGAGTTTGTAATTGTTGATGTTTTACATTTCCCATCAGGCTGACACGGAGCATGTCTCAGACAAACAACTCTGCTGAAATCTCTTCCAGGAAACTCAGAGGTGCCATTCGGGATTCAGCTGGCTGCTCCTTCCCCTGCTCACATCGACCAAAAGGAACAGAAGGCTCCAGCCTGGGAGCAGTTCCCGCAGTCGCTTTGACTCATTTCTAAGCTATTGGAGTAGAATATTACTAATAGTGACAAGAGGAGAGCTTTTCCCACTGAGCTGCAGTGGGAAGAAGACTTTTTTGTCTGCATGTTCTATAGCTCTGGGTTGCTACATGAACCAAGCAACATTCTGGTCTCGACCACACAAACACCGCTGACCTTATCGAGCTACAGGCATGAGAAACCGTCTGATAAGAAATGAGAACAAAATCCCCAATCTGTCAGAAACCCTCTGTGAGGTTCCCATCCTGCCTGCCCTGTGCTGCACGTCCTTCGCACGCACACAGGTAGCTGCCATTTGACCTGTGATGCAATTTCTTGTACAAAGGGAGCAGAGGGTCAGTGTTTCCTTTCTGTACCACATGGTTCTCACTGTGGGTTCACCGAAGCAGTATTTCAGAGAACTAAAGCAATGCACCACAGATGGGTGGGACTTTTTTCTTTCCCCATTGGAAATACTAGCCGTGATCCAAGCCAGCTCTCTGTCCTCTGTCCATCTTATCAAAGCACCTCAGCTCCAAGCCACTTCATGCAGCTGAAATAACCAAAGTCCTCTTGATAGATATAGCCCAACAAGGGGTAGAAAACCCCACGCCCTGCCATGATGTCTGAGCTCAGGCTTAGGAAAGAGGTTTCAGGACAACTCCATGTAGCCACGACTCATTTCAGTCCAGTTTCCACACGGCAACATGCTGCTCCATGAATCACTATCTCCAAAGTATCCCTCCCACCTTACATCCTCAAGCAAAAGGAAAATGAAGTGTAAGGTTTGCATTTTCCATGCCAGATTCAATGAAAAATAAAAGGAAGGGGGGGAACCGCCCTGACTTACTTGCACAGTAGTACGAATCCTTATTGAAAGGCTTCATACAGTGGTAACAGGTTGCTTGGGCTACAACAGCGGTTGCAGTGAAGAGATGTCCATTTAACAGCTTCTTATCTTTCTCCTTCTCCTTGGAATCTTTGTCCTTCTCCTTAGTCTTCTCTTTATCCTTCTCCTTTTCCTGCCGAGACAAAATGACCAAAAGCCTTGTTACCTCGCAGAGGTCTCTTCCCTAGTTACAGATTGCTCAGTGTTTGCCTTTGGCACGGCGAGGACATCGATCGAGGTGCACCCGAACAATGACCTTGTGTCTGCACAGCTCTCCCTTAAAAAAGCCACTCACAGCCCCCGTGGAAGTGGATTTACATACTATTGACTCACACAGGTGGTGTCTCACCACTGCAGATGGAACAGAGTCTGTTCTGAAGGCACCTATTTCCTTCTACCTTTGTTTTAGAGTTGCTTGGTTTAACGATTTTACCTCTTTTCTTTCTCTGGGCTCTCGTCAGCCTCTGCAGCATTTTAAATAAATTGTGTTAAATACAAATACCACATGCAATGTGTATCAGACTTTCAACACAGTTAATTTTTAAGGCCAAACCATAAGGCTCGTGATTCACAACTGCATTTTTACTGGAGAACACAAGCTCTTCCTCAGTGCCTGTACAGCCTCACTGCCAGAGTATTTCCACCTCTGTGCTCCTTCCAACCAGCGACTTTTTCAACAGTTACATGCAACCCCGAGTAACTACGTGAAGATTTTTGGCAAGATGGATCTTTTATAAACTCTCGACATACAGCACCACAGAAAGGCTGAGGAACAACAGCAACGCCATAAAAGACCCTCTCATCTTCCACAAGCCACAACTCAACCTCTGGGCTACTCAACTTTGGAAAGATGACAAGCACAGAGAGTTTCTGCAACTTTTAGGAGCGTTTTTGCTTATTTTTCTATCACTACCTTAGATAGAAAATACTAAATACTAGAACTTTGAAACATTTTTCCCTGCAGCTTTTCATGCACTTGGAATTCTTCCAAACTCTTAAAGGAAACTCCACAGAAAAACTCTCAATTTGAATTACCGTGATGCCTTGTCTTTCCATGTACCAACCTACAACATGTTTACCATACGAGACAGCTCCAGGTCTGTACCTTTTAACTACTGCTGCAGATTTCCTGGCATCTGAAAGAGAAGCTTAACCAGAAACTGGTAAAGGCTTCTGTAGGCTTATCTTTGCATTTTGTTATTTATATACCATGTGCCCTTTGCCTAATATTGTCACAGGCTGAGTACTAGGGATCTGCGGAGCTGCCCATGTGAAGAACTGCCATGAAGTGGCTGAAAAAGGGATGGAGCTCTGCAGCCACTGCAGGGAAAATGTTGAGCCCTGGATGACAAACTCAAATAATGAGTAACTCGGCCCAAGGACTCCTCTCCTGACACATCCCAGGCAAAATGCCAGTGCCGGAGTCTCTCCCTGCAAAGTGTCATAAACAGAAAGTCTATTTACTGGCCCCAAACACTGTTTTGTTCTGCAAATAAGCAAAACTAGGAGCATTACCATATGGAATAATCCTGTCTGAAGCAGAAAACATGCCAGAAAAGAGTCTGCATTGCGTCACATCTCCGCCTCCTCCGAGCCATCAGCTTGGCTCACCACCCCGCAGAAACCTCCACAGCCCCATTTTCCATCCGCTGACCTGCTCATCTTTAACCATATCCAGCCTGGCAGGATTCAGGAACTAAAACTCTGCAGATTAGGCCTGGGCTGATGGTACCAAGTTGATGCCTGAAGTTTTGCTCTACTGCCAAGCCTTGTGAAGCTCCAAGAGAAAAGATCGCTCTAAGCTCAAGCCAAGTCTTGTGACTCTCATGCTGAAAGGAGATTTCCCATCCTATACTTTACACCTACCTGAAATTCACTGCAAAACCCAGCAATTCTGAAGTCTAATTTTAATTTCAATTAAAGCTGGACAACCCCAGGAAAAACAGGAAATCGGTACACTACTTTCAAGGAGGAAACAGCAAACTCCAAACAGGGGCTGCCAGCCACTCCACTGAAGGACAAGGTCTCACAACGCAATTTTTTTTCAGCTTTTTCTTTTTTTCCTCTGGCAGTTACTGGAACTTTAGTTAAAGAAGGACGGTAGAAACAAGACTATTTTTGTGCTGTTGGAGCTGCCAGCGAGATCTGAAGCCCGGCTCTGCGGCTGAACCAACGTGCCAGAGCAGACAACACAGCAGGTACCGCGGCACCGGAGTGACACCGCGGCAGGTACCGCGGCACCGGAGTGACACCGCGCACCGCAGCGGCGGATCCCGCTCCCCAGGAACCACGGAGCTCTTACCTCCCAGTGCTTAAGTCCCGCCAGCCTCACTGTTATCTGAGGTACCTCTGAGAATCTATTCCATTTTATCGACATCCTCGCCCCGGGGCAGGAGAGCTGCTCCCCCCACCAGGAGCTGCTCCCCACTAGCCCACGGCCATGCCGAGGCTGCGGCAGGGCCGGGGACGGGAGGCACAGCACGGAGGAGTTGAGCAAAAGGGGGAGGGGCAGGACAATTGCTGACTTCCTTAAAGATGATTTTAGCTACTTTGCTGTTGCTTTCATCTTGCCCTACCTTAGCTTCCACTGCTAAAAAATAAACCAAAAAAACCCCACACCCATAGAGGCACAAAAGGGTGTGATTAATATTTTACAAGTCGCAAGTTAATATGAGACCACCTATGTAAAAGGTAGAGGGGAGTAAATCAAACACTCTGTTATGTCTGGGGTACAGAAAAAGTGAATTTTAACATACCTCAAAGTTGCCACGTACTACTCCAGCAAACAAAGTGCTGCAGAAGTTGCACAGACAGAAAGGTTTTGTGTGTTCGAGCTCCTCCTGCTCTGCAGGTCCCTGTCTCCTAATCCCTTCAAACGCTTACAACTCCTACCATATACCCTGAAATGCTGCCTTATTACTGTGCAAGGCAAGGGGAAAGAGAAATTACTCATGCTAGTTGTTGTAATTTCTCAGAAACTCTCGACCAAAATGAAAAAAAATGAGGGTTTTTTTCCTGAACTGACAAAGATAGAGCACGTTTAAGAGTTCGCAAATGTGAATCAGAGCACTCTGCCAACAGCAAGAGATTCACTGATAATCCCAAAAAACACCAAGTACACACCAGGCATGGGTAAATTCACACCAACTTCCATCAATATCTCCTCCAGTTAATGCTCTAAACACCCCTTTATTTTTAAGGGTTTTTTACATAAATCTCTACAACATTTTCCAAAAGAGTTATTGCCATTAGTAGGCTCAGATGTGCTTTATTTTACTTTATTTCATCTGGGTAAACTGTACCTCTGAAGGTCTGGAGACGAGCAAAAATAAATTTTAAAGACACTGAAACCTCCTTCCCTCCTGACTGCTCAGAAACTAACTTCCTGTGTCAAAACTTCCTCTTTCAAAGTTTTTTAACTCTTACAGGTCTTTCTCGTCTATAATGCTTTTGAGAAATCAGTATTCCAACAAATTTTTTTGTCAAGTTATTTAAGCGTACAGGTGGAGCCTTAAAAATGTACATAATGCAAACATTCCACTGTGAGCAGACAAGAAATTGTAACTTGTATGCTATTTGGGCTTTTATTTAGTAAAAGTATGAGAGTTGATAAGAGCTGCCATTTTTGGAGTGCATGTTATGGTTGGGATTTTGGAGCAGCTCTTTATCAACACTTCTAGACACAATCACGAAATTAGTGAAATCAGACTGCACTGAGCAAATACCTAAAAGCACTGCTGTTATATTGTCCGTCCCAACCAGATCTCTTACCTCCCTCTCCAGTTCTTGCTTTAGAGATTATTCACATTAAGTGCAAGAACCAGGTAATGAACTTCCAGTCTCACTCACAGTCTGTGCAAACTGCTCCCGAACCTCTCCCTGGTGTTTGTGCAGAGGTTTCTATGGAAACAGATTTACTTTTTCGACATTGCACTTTGCAGCACGGGAAGAGCGTTTTCCTAAAGCTGCTCAGCAGCAGCTCTGAGCCACTGGCACTCGTGGCTTTCTACCTTTAAAGACAGATCCATCAAGAGGAACTGTGTGTAATTCCACCTCTCCAGAGCCTTCCAACAGTATTTACCAACATATTAACTACACATCACCTAACGAGACAGTAAAGTGCTCTGAGGTTCTGTCAGACAGATGAATTGAGGTGAGATTCAAGCAAAAAAATCCAACCAAGCCAAGAAAATCCCCAAATAGATATTAACCTTCAGGGGACAATCTAAGGCAACAACAGCTCATTTGTGCGAAGTATTTAGCATTAATGTAATTATTTCTGTAACCAATACTGTTCCCAGGAAATTCAGCTGTGCTGAGCAGGGCTTAACTTTCAGCAAATTAAATTCCAGGGTTTCAAGAATGGAAAAAAGGGGAAAATATAAATACTGGCCATCACTAAAGGTCACTGTTTGGGCAACTTCTCCTGCAGTGGACAGGAACTTTGTGGCAAAATTAAAAAAAAAAACGATGAAAAGGCAATACAGCCTTTGGCAGCCAGTCCCTTCTTACAGCTCCTGTCCTTGTTTTATTAAACACCTCTCAGGTTCTGTAAAAATTAGACTCATTAATCACTACAAAGCCCTAACTCATGCCAGGGCCAAATTTATTCTCTGTGGGGAAATGAGTAAAAACACAGAATTATGGAATCATAAAGGCTGGAAGAGACCTTCAAGATCATCCAGTCCAACTGTCCACCCCGCATTGTCACTGTAACCCAAATCTAGGACCCAGCACTTGGCCTTATTGAACCTCATACAGTTGTCCCTGGGCTCAGTTCTGGGGTGCCTTTAAGATTCCCCATGCAGCCAGTTCCTATCACCCCCCAGACAATCCTGCCCTTATTTAAAAAAAAAAAAAAAAAAGGAAGAAAGTAAAAGAAAGTAAAGAAAAGCAAGTCAGACAAACTCATCTCTGCTGCCTATGGGCATTCCACAAATCACAAGAAGCACTTACTTTGCTCTTCTTGCTGCTGGACATTTTATTCCTGAGGTAGCTGAAGGTGCGGCTGACTTTTGTTACACCTTTACCAGCGGGGACACTGCTGCTCTCTTCAGATATGCTAAAATAAAAAAAACGTAAAAGTTGCTTTTATTTTTTTTCCTCCTTCCCAAAGCATCTATTAAATGGATAGATTCTTTCTAAAGGACAAGTGCATTTATTAGCCAATAGAGTCTAGCACTGCTTTATGGTGTTTTATCAGAGAAGGAAAAGTGAAGGCAAAATGCCAATCCACTCATTTTGATAAATGTCAAGGAATCCTCCTATCTGTTTTGAAGCAGTCCCTGTCATAGCACCCTCTGCTGCTGCCCTTGTCAAATAACAAGGAACCATTAATGCTGCTAAAGAACCATTTCCTTCCAGAGAAAGGCATCTAATGAACTCTGAAAAGGCAGTGAATGTCTTTAACAGAAACCACACTGTCTGCAAAGCCTCCCCTGAGAAATGACAATACCAATATTAAGTAATAAACCACAATGGTTACTGTATTAATTTAGGAATTTTTAAGATCCCAGATAATTTTTGCCAGTCTTTACATGCACAAGCTTATGATTTTTTAGCTACAATGGAAGAATAAGGAAATTACTATTGCATTAAAGGACACAGTCTGTCAATATTAAGCACAACACAAACCAAAAGCAGAAGAACAGAAATACAAATTAAATCAAGGAGGAGAAAACAGCAGAGAGCAGAGGTGAAGAGCCTCCCAGTCACAAAATAAAGCCAAAGCTGTCAGTGACACAGAGACCAGACACTCAGCTCCCTCAGTGCCACAAACATCCTTCCTCCAGGGAAGTACTCTGAAAGCCACCAGGAAGATTATCTCCTCTGTGCAACTTGAAAGGATGAAAAGTAACATACAAAAACATGATCGTTTTGGCCTTTGTTATAGAGAGATAGAGAGAATTAGCCACAGGGAGAAAGAACTACTTTTAGTGTAAGATACAACTCAGGGTAAACTGATACCATGCAACAACGCATAATCTGATGTTATTAGCTATGAATAAACACAGAGCCTTGTTAAGAGATGAGGCTTAGAACAGACTTTCCTGCTCTGTGATCTAAAATATCCTTCAGCCTTTAGAGATACGGGACTGATTTTCACCAGCCTGACAACTCCAGATTTCAGCTGAAGTGCACTGGTGCCAGGAGGGTTTTGGGATGCCCAAGGCAGAGCCCACTGCAGGAGTCCCCCAGAACAGACAGGGTGTCCCAGGATACCGTACCTCTGCACTGAGGAGCCCACGGAGCTGCCGAACGACTGCGCACCTGGAAAAGATGGGAAGGGCAGGGGGTGACAGGTTAGACTGCAACCTTAGCCCTCTGATTTCAAAAAAACCAGTTTGCATACTGGGAGAGTTCAAGAGGAAAGGGAAATGTTTGCCAGAAGTGGGTGTTTAGAACAGATTTCATGTGTTTGGGATAAAGACTGTTCCCTGTATCCTTTCAAATTAGATGCTGAGGCTAAAGCCTGTTTAGTATTTTTATCACTCTTCAGCTATTAAGTAAAGACCGTGCAACTGTTAAATGTGCTGGTAAATCAGGGTGTCTGAATCAGAACTGCCAATTCAATGACAATAGGTATAAATGAGAATAATTCTGACACAATGCTTTTATTTATACTCCGCTAGAAAGGATCTATTGTACAGCACATCCGGGTTTCATGTATAAAACTTTTCTGCTTGATAAAATTGTAGTTCATTTTCCCATCAAATCCTGAGGCACTTCATAAAGAGTGAGGGAAACAAGGGAAGCCTTATTCTGTTTTCCACAAAACGTTACCAGCCTGGGGCTCCGTCACCACACACTGCTTGAGGAAAGGCTGAATTTCAACACGAAGCTGAAGCCCTGCCAATGGCACCAACGCTCTTTGCACAAGAAACCTGCTTGCACAACGCATTTGGAGCAGATCTGGGAGCTGACACCGTTTACCAGAACCATCGAAGAACACTAAAAAGTCAGGATGAAATGATGCAGGACAGAGGGCTCTCTCTGAAGTAACTGGGCTTGCCAGGACTCCAAAAAAACCTTCATACAAGCACTGTTTGCAGCCCTGTCTGAAGTTCAAGAAGCAGCACGACTGTCACCTTATTAGGCTTCTGCATTTATACTGCAAGAAAAGCAGTATTTTGGCTCAAATTCTCTTAATCCAAAGGGTGAATGCAAAAGAGCTACTTGCCATCAGAGGCAAAGATGGCCCATTATCCAAAAGCAGTAAGAGCACTAGGAAAAACTGCACATAATATTAGGCTTTAAACACAGATTTTCTAACCACTGATTCTGTGCCAGTGGAGTCTGAGACAGAAATATCATTTCTTCATATTGAGAAACTAAAATACAGGCATACCCCGTTACCTAAACCCTGCTTGGAGAGCTGTGTTAATATTTCCCTTGCAAAATCTTTCACCTCATTAATGATTTATCCCAAATACAACAAAGTTAGTAATACTGTACCACATATGAAATGCAGTCTACTATTTGATTTCCAATAGTGGTATTATATTTTTATAATATAAAACTACCTAAGTGCCTACTAAGATCACACAAGTAATTTACAGACTCCCAAATCCTTGGTTAAAGTTCCAGTAACTCTGGTTCTCGTTTCAGTTCTAGATTGCTTTTAACCTGGGCTAGGCCTCCTTAGTCTTTCATTTTTTTTAAAAAATAGATTCATCAGTCTGACTGGATTTAAGTATTTCACTAATCTTTTTGTTTCTTTGCAGTTAACATCAGAAATGTGAACAAACTCTGAACCAAGAGCAGCAATAATTTGATATTTGTGACTGTTTTTCACTACCTTGAGAAAATACACTGCATGAGAACTACAACGACGTATCATTAATCTTTTACTGCAATAATTGTTTTATCTTAAATCGGGGGTCTCTTGGTGCTGGCAGGCAAAATGGATCCAGTCAAAAATCGAGGTCTGTTTATGCTTTCATATTTTAGATCATAACATAACATCACATGATCAACACTCTGCTTCAAGCTGTAAACCCCAGGAAGATAAGTGTGGAAAAAGACACATCTGCTCATCTTCTGGTTTGTTTCTGAAGTAGAACAGGGGAAGGAAGGCTTATTTTCAAAACATTTTCTGTTTTCTGCCATGACCAGGAACAAAACTGGAACAAAACTGAAATCTGACTTCACAAGCCATAAAAAAATTAAGTTTTTGTGTCAGAAGCCAGAACTGCTATCTATGTCCCATGAACCTGGGCTAGCAGCCAAATTTTGCTAAACTTATCTGAACACCTTTTAAGAATCACCCACCAAAATTAATTCATATGGTAGCTGGATTTGAACTAATTCATCACGATCCATTAAGCAGAAAGCAGTGACTGGACTAGGATGCTGAAAGCAGCTTGCAATGCCTTAATTAAAGTTAAGGGCCAAGTAATTAAAGTTTTGTGGGCCAAGAAATCCAAAGGCTTCATAACAATTGTCCAGCCATCTGAAATCCATGTCTTAAATATATCACTAAACAAACTTCAACTAATTCTCCATTTTCTAGAGAAAAACAGGCATGGAGAGGTTGAGGAGTGGTAACTGAAATGCACGCGCAATCTCAGTGTTCACGCATCCATCCTCTTATGAGAAATGAACCCTAAAGATGTGAAAAACAAACTGGTCTGGGATTACACCATGAAAAATGCCCATTGCCAAAGCAGTCTTAGAAATAGCTACAGCTAAACCAACCTCTATGGCGTCACCACAGTATCCTCAAAATATGTAAAGAAAACAACATTATTGTTTGAGACAATATCTGACACTATCTTAAATGATCATTGTTAACAGGAACACTGTTGAGGGAGAGAAGATAAATACCAACTACCATAAATATCCTCTAAAATTCTCATACCCTAACATGAATATCAGGTATTGGATGCTTAAAATAAAATACTAAAAATAAATAATAGTAAAATAACCCAAACCCTCAAGAGAACAAAACTCACCAAACAAATAAACAAAATCCACCAAAATTTTACCTAAGGGTTCTTTTTACTGTGGGTCATCATATGAATGCACAGCCGTGTCTTTGCAGATCACTTTGTGGGGATCATGAACTGTGAGTTTCATTAAAAGCAGAAGAAAAGGACAGAGCAATGAGGAAGGAGCTTAAATGTGGAAGTGGGTAATATCACACCTGGGCACAGGACTTTCTCAAAGGAAAGGACAAACCCACAGTGAAGACCAGGAATGGAAAGGAGGAGAATTTAGATACATACAACATGGATGGTGCGGAGATTGTTTTAAGTTCAGGAAGCGACCAAAATCTACTGGACTGGAAAGCAATTTCCCCCATCTCAGTATAGACACAAGGAATGTGTCTGGTTTATTTCAACAATCTAATAAAACATTCTTAAGAATAGGAAACATTTTCAATTATCTTTGATAAGCCTATTTAAAAAAACAAGAGGAGTCTAAATTACTTTAATTCAATCTTCTGCCTTGGTCGGGCTTCTTTTAGCAATGGAGTTTGGAGGAGAAAAAAAAGCTACCAGAGAACTCTCGCCTGTTTCCCACAGAACTATTTTGATAATAATGTCAGGACCTAGATATGAACACCTTGAGGATTTAAGGTGTTTGACTGCAACAACTTGTGCTTTTTGCTTAATGGGGGAATTGTGAAGTTGCTGTGAAGATTTCCAGAATTTAATAATCAGTGCTTCTGTCCACTTCTCTTCCACTGAGCCATGCACTCACTGTCACTTCTGGAGGACAAGGATCTACCTCTTCTGCTAACTCCACGCCCTGCAACAAGCTCAAGGCAAGTACTTTGGTTTTAGCAAAAAGGTAAAGATTATTTTGCTGCTCAGAGTGGCAGGTGATGATATTTGCCATGTGGATACAGACTAAAACTAACCAGATAAGATGTGATGGTGCTGATGTAGGAGATTCTTGGGATAATAATCCTTTTATTCTGCCATTAGTGAGTATTCAGATACAGGACTAAGATAATGCTAATAGACATCATGCAATGGAAAGGCTAGTTCAGTGATTGCAAGGTGAAATTCCAGTGTCTGAAGCAGAAAACTAGATTTCCCTTTATTTCCACCCATTATGGCTGCAATGCACAGAAAACAATTACTTACTATCCAACTCCTCCTCCTCATCACTGGAAGAAGAGCCAATAGAAAAGAGAGTTTTAGACTTAGGAATGAGTGGAGAGATGCTGAAGGAGAAGGAGATTCGTCTCGATGGTCGAGTCCGGCCCTGGGCTGAGAAGTGGGTTAACAGCAGACATTAGAGCATGCTTGAAAATGCATTTAAGAATAAAAAAGGAGAGGAAAGCAGCCAAAGCAAACTAAAAGCAAAGCAAAGGAAATGTCTGCGAAGCAGCTGGCTCCAGAAAGGCACAAGAAACAAAGAACTGAGAATGAGCAAATTCCAGAGGATGCAGGTTTCAGAGGGCACAGGTCTCACTGCATGCACAGCTCGAGCTTTGAAGCTTTCCCTATTTTTGGTGACATTTTTTAATAGGATCTCTTAGTGAAGAATTATAGGCAGTTATCTTTCCAAACAGAATACCAACAATAAAATGGATCTCTGGACAAAGGGCACCAGCTTCACTGAAAGAACTGCCAAGGACTCAAACCAGAACCCCTCAAGATATCTGTTTAAAGATTCTTTCTGCAGTTAAATGACACAGCAAAGCTACCAAATATTAACAAGGTCAGTTTATCTGAAGTGTTCACTTAATCTACCTGGGGAGGTTCTTGCCCCTTCCATCTCTAAAAAAAAATTAAAAATGTTGATGTTATGCCCTTCAAAATTTTCAGCTTTCAAAAGGAGACATTCCAACTTCCCTTCTCTTCTTCCAAAATAAAACAGAATAAACAAGCATCTCTTTTGCCTTCTTATACAATTTAAGAGTCCTTGTTTTAAAGGAACTGCCTGAACAGGAGAAAAGCACCACTACACCCTCTTCTGCCCTTGCCTGGAAGATGCCTACTAAACACAGTGCCATACTCAGCAATCAGTCCGTGACGTCACATATCCCATCATTTTTTTTTAAGAGCAGCTCTTGCACAGCAGCAGCTTTGCAACAATTCTTTGTAAGTACAGTGGTGTCTGACAAGAGGAAGCAGCCAGCCACTCTTCACTGAAACTAGATTCCCAAAGGCTGTATTTCCCAAACCTCCTCTTCATACAAGCACAGGTGGAAACCTCTGAGCTGTGACCTGATTGCTGGATGCCCACTGCTCACATGGTTCATCTGTGTGTCCTGGGAAAGGTGACTGGGACAGGGCTGAGGAAACTCTGCCCCTGGGACAGGTCTGACCTAAGGGTCCTACTTAAGCACCTACATTAAACATCTTCAGCACATGTGTTCAGGCACTTTTAAGTCATTCCATGGATAAATCAATTTGCTGGCAGAACAGGGAAAACAGGCTAAGGATTTTATCAATATTAAACTTTCAAGAGAAAGATGAAGCAATTATTGGTCTCTTTGAATAAAACATGTCCTTTCAGCCAGATGCAGTGAGGGTTTTTTGCATGGCTGGTATCATACATCAAAAGTGAATTCAGAATATAAAAATGCTGTCCAAGGAATAGCCAATGCTATGCAAGCAATGCAAAGCAAACTCCCCTGAAAACTTCCTCCAGCCATAACTCACAAAGGCCAATTGCCTACAGGCAACTTGACTAAAATGTGCACAGCTTTCCAGCGTAAGCAGAACAACCCTAGAGGGACCCAGTGAAAGGCATTTAAACTGAAGAATTCTTAGCAAGACCCACGCATTAGTTTTGTTTAGACTGCCTTTTGAAGGAGTTGTTCTAATGTTCCAGACCTGAAGAACACAATTAGGCAACACCACTTTTTCTTCTGTAGTCTACTGTCTATTTAGACTAAAAGTCAAGATGAACAATAATACTTTACAGTAAATTGAACCACCTTCTCCAGCACAGTTCAACTTCCATTTCAGTGGTTTTATTTATAGCAATTCCTGGCTTTCTAACAGTGCTCCACACTGGAAATTTGCTATTCCAAGTCTAAAAGCATTCTTCCGAGCACCTCAGCCAACAGCTCTTGTGACCTCCCTCTATAAAATGCTGAAGGATTAACATTGTGAATGGCCACAGCAGCTCTTGGAACATCTGACACATCAGATGGAGTGTGGGCTAGGAACTCAGTCTTGGAAATTGCTCCTGCCTCAGCACATATGACAATAAACAGTAAAAATAAAAGAAATCCCTCCATATGTTTATTAATCTGGATTTAGTTTTTAAAGTTCTTGTTGCTTTCTTCCCATTCAGACATTTGCAGAGATCAGAGGGTCTTTTTTTTTTTTTTTTAAAACACCTACCACAAAATTATGCAAGTGGAATAAAGAACCGAATTTGTCCTAGAATTCACTTCCATGTTATTCTTGGATAACTCTGAAATGTCCTGCTGGACAAACATGAACATCAAATCCAGGTGATACAAGGGAGTTTACACACCAAGACGTTCCTGTAAGAGGCACTAAACTGCTTCACATGTCCTATGGTTACAATTCAAGCAATACTGCTCCTCTTTCAAAGGGGAAGAATGAAGCAGAATAATAAAATGCTTTGGGTTGGAAAGGGATCTTAAAACTCATCGAGTTCCAACCCCCTGCCCTGGGCAGGGACACCTTCCATTAGAGGAGGTTACCCCAAGCCTCATCCAATCTGGCCTTGAACGCTTCCAGGGATGGGGCAGCCACAGCTTTTCTGAGGGATTTACTTAAGTTTCTGTAGTCAGGGAGGTGTCAGGATTGGGAAAAAAATCCACAAGCTAAGTTTTCCAAGTGATTATTCCTTTTAGATGCTCACATCAACCCCTCAAATGCTCTGATTTTCAAAAACCAGCTTCTTACAAAAATACGGCCTGAGATGTCACAGATGAATGACTGAGAAGATAAAGCTCATAGGAATGTTAGTAATTTTTACATTCAGTGTCCCCAGCTCAGAGACATCTGCCTCAAAGCGGAAGACCAACCCTGCTACTTTGTCCACAGCCCCCCTGAGGTTATTGCATCCTCTCTTTTCCTTCTTTCTCCAGGGACCAGGGTGGCCAGGCTGGCTCTAAAAGAAGATGGGATAATCAAGCCTCCATGGCATTTTTAAGGCCAGGCCACAGGATACTTTAACAGCCTCAGCCACCCAGGCTCCCTCAGCCACCGACAGCTCTTTTTTGGGGAGCCAGCCAAGTTTTCTGGTGTTTGATCAGCGGCTGGTTGCAATGCCAAGAAGTTGGTTGCTTCAAAAAACAACAATGAAGACCTTCAGCCCAAGGAGGGAAGAGGCAGTGCCACTGAACAGGGCAGGATCTGGTCTCTTCACAGGACAGAGCTGCCCCTGTTTTGGTTACTGTTGCTGGGGGACACATCCGCTAGGCCACGTTCCTATTAATCATGGAATAATCATGGTGAAGAATTTAAAAACGTCTCCTACAAAGCAGAATCCCTGTGAGCTTCCTCCAGCAAGCCTCCTCTGTGAATAAAACACCTATCCTAAAGCACCTTGTTCAGCTTTGCAAGGGAGAACCATGTTAATAAAGAGGAAAGATCAGACACCATCACTAACTGACAAGACAAGAGCTAAAATGTCAATAGGGTTTCTGGCTGGCAATTAATGAAATGAAAACATGTGTAATACATCCTAAGCACATCCAGCTGCAGCGTTCTGAATGACTTTTTCAGCTGAAAGAATCAATTCAACCAAGTTGCAAAATTAAGTGCTTGTTATCGCTTCAATTAAGCTAAACTGGAAAATTTTATAGAATCATCTTTTATCATTTTCTTCAGGAATGAGATTCAATAAATTACACCCAACTGCTCCAAAATATTTAACTCAAAATGAATAGCAACAAATTCCTCCAAGGAGATCCTGACATGGATTCTCAAGTTCCCACACATCAGCTTTAAAAAAATCTAGGTGCAGGGAAGTAAGATCTCAAGTGGAATTTACCTCCTGACATCATCTGAAAGGATGCAAAATTAGATCCTTTTTTTAGTTAAAAAACTCAGTAAATCATATTTTTCGTACCAGTAGTCTAATTTAGAAAGAAAAAGCAGCCCATATAAAGGAAACCCAACAGAAAGAAAACAGCAGGGATATACTGGGAAGAACAAAACTAAACTGAATGAGTTCTGCCCTTCCACCCACAATTCCATGCAGTAGTGAAACATGTACTTCATGTAATAATAAAGGAAGCAAGAGCGGGCAGTAGCACATTTTGCCTTGGGAAGGGAGCAAGATATACTCAACAATACAGAAGACAGAGTGGGTAAGGGAAAACTGGATTACTCACTGTCGAGCACTGGTTTGCTAATTGACATCAGAGACATGGATTTGGTCAGTGGAGATGAAACAGCAGAAGAACAGAAATTAAATCCTTGTGGCTGTGATGTTTGATGCACCTGCAGAACAGAACAGAGCAGAACTACACTGAGCAAATATGTCAAGAACAACAGAACCAGCCCACCTTCAGATCCCAGTTCAGTGCTCATGTTTCCTGCAGCTCTCACTTTGAAACAGTGAAACGGCACAAAGGTGAAATCCAACATTTTATTTTGTCTTTGAAGTGTAAGACAACTAATTATACAAGAGAGAGACTCTGTGTGCTTCATTTTCTTGCAAGACATTACAAAACGGATATTGTTAACTCTCTGACAGCCATGGAAATGGTTGGTGTGAGTCCAGCTCCTCAGCAGAACTAGACTGTGGCTCAACATGGTAAAAAAAATCCAATGCTGAGCAGTGTGTTCTCCAAAAACGCCATTCCACTAAGCAAGAGGAGACACAAGAGTTGTGTTGCCACAAAGAATGAAGTAGAAAATTTAAAACAGTTGGAGATTCCTCCATTAAAGATGGAAGGTTTTTAAAAGGTGGAAGCCGTTGTCAGACTGTCACTTGGGAAAATTACTTTCAAAATGTTGATGCAGCACTTCCCAGACATCCAACAGTAGTTGGACAGCTTTACCTGGTGGTTGTAGTCTCTGATTTCTCCTTGCTCGAGCTCCTCAGTGAGCAGGACCAGGGACTGATTGCTGGCAAGTGGACTCCTCCTGAGGTCTTTGGAGCTCAGAGAAGAAGCCTCCAGGTTTGTAGAGGGCTTCTTGTTCTCACCAGACTCTCCAGCAAGGCCTTCTAGGCTGTAACTAAAGAGAAAGCACAGAGGTCAGATGCTGCCCAACTCTTAGGGACCAGTGTGTTTCAGCACCTGCAAGTGTAAAACGCACAGCAGGCACTGAAGTGTGCAGGGAAATGCAGGTGATACTCCTCAGCATGTTCTTTTTTCTTTAGAGCAAACAGCAACATCTTTGTGCCTCTAATGACACATAAAGGTTTGTTCATTGCTTGAACAACCACTGAAACTCCTGGTCAATTGCCTTTCCTACTGTTTTCTTTACTCTTTTTGAGTGGTGCACAGGAAAATCCAAAAACACCCTTTCTAAAGATTTTGGCATTTCCACATATTCTCTTCGCTAGCTTTTTATTAGGCTCTCCCTTGGAATAAAGCCACCCAAATTAAACTACCTTGCATAGCATGGTGATGCCTGTCCTGGACCAATACCCCTCCCAGCAGCCACACCAGCTGCTGTAACACTCATCTCTGCAGCCACATCCTCTGAATCTATTTTAAAACTTGACACTTCATGAAGTTTTGGCACTGATAATGTCATTTATTCTGCCAAAGCTGGTTTCTTTTTTACCCTTGCTGTGCTTTTGTTTTTAAATTCAATAAATGTTGTCTCCATCACCCAAGCAATTTTATTTTATCACCTACTGAGGGAGCTAGGTCTCGCCCAGCAGAGCTGGGCAATAACTCAAAGCTAAATAAAATACTAAACTTTTGCTTGTGGAACTGTTAGAAATAAAACATTTGGCCAAACTCTGTAGAGACAGGTGCTGATAGACAAGTGACCTCTAGGGAAGAACACCAATACGCTCTCCTCTCACCTACACAAAACACACCCTCTTTCACATGCGACTATTTCATCTGATAAATCTTGCCCTAATATTCTGCTTCTGATCTTCTTGCTCTTCGTGCCCAAGCATCAACAAACCCACAGAAATGCCAGTGTGGGTTCACTGGGCGAAGCTTTACAGAGTCACCTCCCAGGACATGAGCACAGATCCATGGCTCATGTTTGATTTGATACTAAGTCCCAGGCCTACCCCGGATTTATACCCCAACCCAAGGCTAATCATGACATCTAAGTGGTGAACAAGCTGACAGGTAAACACATGAAAAAGAAAACACACTACAGGCTGTACAGATGATCTAAACAACCAGAGGAGCTTTAAATTCAGGTAGACTTGCAAAGCAGTGATTAATGTTCTGCAGTCCCTTAGAAGCATTAAAAGGCTCATAAATATGCACTTTGAAAGCAAAAACTGCAATAAACTGTGAATAAGAAGATTTAGTAGATTTAAAAAACCTTTTTTTCATGGTAATTAATGAGAAAAAAAAGGACTGTTTGAAGCATTTAGAATTTAATCTGCTTTAGGAAGATTGTGACTCATCAATGTGTTATCAATAGCAGGCATTTAAAAGTTTATTCTAAAACACCTGTAGGTAGAAATCAGTCCCATTTCTACTGGTTATTTAGGGCAGAAGAATATCTCTTTTTTACATTCCAAGGTGGCAACAATGATGTTACACAGTAGAGACAAAAAAATCATGTACTTGTGACAAAACCAGCTAAAACCTGCAAATATTATTCTATAAAATAGTTAGCAGTGATACTGGTCTGTAATTTGCTGATTGGAGTATATAGACCAAACATAATTAAACTGTACCAGGAAGGACAGGTTAACTTCTCAATATCTACTCTTCAGATGAAGAGTTTAATAGCTCTACCCACAACCAAGAAGAACTGCCGGAGAAAAGCTATAAAGCTATAAAATCTGGGGGACTGGCTTCCAAATAATATTGGGTAAAGATGTGACCTGTAAACATCAATCTCAGCTCTGGGACCTTCTACAGAAGATGCAGACTTTAAGTGTCTGGAAAATTTTCATCTGTGGCGATCAGATTGGTTTTTTTAGAGAAGGTTTTACATGATTAATCTCTTTGAAAAAAAGCTTAGGTCTTTCAATTTACAAAGAGCAAGTCTGTGTGAACTTAAACCCTTTATGAGACTGATCTGGTACAGAGCGGTGCTGAATCATATTTAATCTTGGTTTGATTCTTTGGCTGTCACAATTATCATTCTGATCACTGCTGCGGAAAAAAACGTGGCTTAAAGTCCTCACGGAACAGAGCAGCTCAACCCAACAGTGCAGCTTCCTTAATGCCAGAGACCAGTGGAAAGCAGCCACCACCTCCACCTGCAGCCCAGTTCTGAGGATCCACTCCCAAGAGTAACTGGTGAAAAAGCAGACCAAGCAAACAAGGACGTGCACGCTTCAGCCAGAGCAGCAGTGGAGGAGGCGATGCACGAGAAGCTGACGACAGGGTGCTTGCAGTGCTCCTTTGCTGCTGCACATTTATTCATACCATACCTTCTACAAGTAAAGTCAGGACCCATGGCAATGTACTGTACGCCTGAGGGACACCAGCTCAAACTAGGAACAGCAAAAGAGGCAAAGAAAGGAAAAGGGCAGTGATTATCGGATTGTTATGGAACATGGGGCACGTTAAAAGACTCTCACTTTCACATATCTTAAAGAAAAACCCCAACAAACTCTGAAATAATGCAGTAGCACACGTCTGGTTGCACAAACACACCACAGTGCCTCAAATGCCCAAGGTTACCACTGAACAGGGAGCAGGACAGCCCATCCTTCCCCCAAACCGACCCCATCAGCGAGTATTCAATGAACTGGAAGAAATACTCCTTGATGGGAGAGAGGTTTTTGGGAAAAACAAGGCTAAATCATACCAAAGCCAATTTGTAAGTAATCACACACAGCCACTGTGTTAGTAATGATTAGTATTTTTCTGGTAACTCTCATCCTCAAATCAGAAAAAGAATTCCTTACAGATATTTAATAGTGTAAGTCCCCTCCACAGAAGTATTGGTAACCTCAGGCTACACTTAGGAAAAATAAGGAGAAAGACATATTCTTAAATGCTACACAGGCAGTCCGTGAAAGAGGCTGGAGGAAAAAAATCAGACCAATCTTATATTAATTTGGGATTAAACCAAGAATGCTTCTGACTAGAAAACCTTTCAGCTCCCATTCCCCAAAAGAGTCCCAAAGTTGCATCATGAAAGACGTAAGAAGTGCAAATACAGAATGCAAATATTTTGGTTGTTATTTTAGACTGCTTTTGTTATTTTTTCTGTTAGCTCATTGCCCAGTTGCAGGTTTTGCAGAAACAGAGAAATCCATCTTCTTGTCAGCTATGACATTTATATGATCCCTAAATCCTGAAAAAGCTGTTCAGGAAGCATACATTGTCTGGAGGGAATTTTTCAGCAGCACAGGTCCTGCTCCCAGGTCCTGGTGTGCAATCCATGCCAGGAGGGCACATGGCCAGAGCATGCTTTGCTCCATGACAGGAGCCTGTGACAAGGGCAGAACAAGTTTAAGCATTCCTGGACCAGAAATTGTGAGTGCCAGAAGCCTCTGAGGGCACACATGAAGGTGTAAACCCACTGAACGCATCATGTCATGCCAAGTCCTAATATTGTTTCCACACACAGTGCAACGCTGCAAACATTCTGGAGGGGTTTGACAGTTGGTGCTCAATGGCGGAGTTCAGATGCTTGCTGCCTGTTTTATAAAGGATGTTAACTGGGTGAGGATACACCCAAAGCTTTGCACCCAAAAGCCTCAGGTGTGCTTCATCAGTAGCTCCCAGCACACTACTACGAACATTCTTCATGAAAACATTCCTTCCCATACATCCCAATATTTCCAAGTACTTCATCATCCTCACCCAACTCAACCACAATGGCAGATGTAAGTATTAGTAAGGGATGGGAGAGACTGAATACTTGTGTGAAGTCAGAGGAACCAAGTCCCGGCCACAGGAAATCCATCTCCATCACACACAGTCTGCACCCGCAGGCTGGGTTCAGCCTCCCAGTGGGTCAGTCAGACCTGCTCAGGAGCAACTGAGAAAGCATCTCAAGGAAGGTGTCACCAGGCCACCTGCTTGTGGCCACAAGAGCACTGAGCTTGGTGGACCCTTTGAGATATGCTTCTGTAACCTTGCTTGCCAAAATCACTCCTTTTTGTGTGGTCCCTTTTCAATCGAAGGAGAGAAGATTTTCCTCGCTAAAGAAATCATGCAGTGTTTACACTAGACTTTAAAAGATGCCTCTATTCCTAACCATTGCCATGTTATAGTGATGATCCAAATGCTAAAACTACAAGGGAGGGAAGTAGAAGAGTAGAGAGAGGGAAGAAGAGGAACCCTACAGATGTAGCAGGAAGCCTGGAAGTGGTAAGATCTCACAGGAGGAAGGAAGGAGATCTGTTAGCAAAGGCTGTGGAAAGCACTCTTGCAGAATCACAGTCCTACTGGGGAGCCACCCACAGCCTGTTGGCAGCATCATAAAATCTTCAAAAGGTCAATGCAGAGCATGCAAAACTCCTTTACAGAAGACAGCTTGGGGAGGGGGATGAGTTGTTATCTACATCAGCCTTGCAGGAGAGCTTACACTGCTGGAATCAGTTTCAGGCTCCTGCTCCGCAAGTGGGGTTAGAGAGGGTGATTCCAAATTGGTTTCGAGACCAGAAAAAGTGAGGAAGTGTTTATGAAAGCATTATCACACATTTCAGATATGACCAGGTATTCTAGACATTTTCTTTATTCTAGGTGTAAGCCCAGTGTTTTTCACTCTGATACTAACACAGCTCCTACAGAGGAGCCTTAAGAGACCACTGATAAAAAGAAGTTCATTTGCATGAGCTGAGAAGGCAAGCATTGCACTGCTTCCTGCTGCGATGCAAATAAAGTGGCTTCTTAGAAGTAAAAAAGCATGTTCTTTCCTGTACCTTTTTTTAAATTTTTCTTTTTTAGGAGTGCTCTCTTGAACTGTACAGCACTGCTACAGTTCATTTATGCTGATAAAAGGTGGGGCATGGTGATTGTTTTGCTCATAACATCATGCTAGCATTCTTTTCACATGTGGGAATGTGGTAGTTTGTTTACACATCCATCACCCCATCCCTGTTTCAAGTGCAGTGAAATCCTCAGTTAACCTGGCACAGGAGAGGAGGCAGCAGGCTATGGGAGGTGAGGCAAGGTTGAACCACTGAGGGGCAGAAGTTAAACTTCTCTTTTTTCTTTAGCCTAAAATGCCTAAGCATGCAGAGTCCGCATCTGCTGTGTCAAAAATTAAGTATCCTCTTTTATATACTAATAGCCAATGCAAAGGTTACATGAGTGGAACTGCATATCTGTGGGATGGATGAGAAACTGAAAGTTTGTTACAGAGAGGAAAAACACATGGAAGTAAAGAGAAAAACACGCCTTATTTTCTATTTTGTAGGAAGATGGTTACAAAAACCATCAAAAGAGCAAAATTAAAGTCATTTAATTCAACCAGCTGCAGATCTCAAGAGTGTTCTCCAACTCTGAGATCATGTCTGACCCATCCCCTCCCCAGCTGCCCCTCCTGCAAGTCTTGCCAGGACTCTCTGATGTGCTTTAAATCCAAATCACACGCATGCTCCCAGGTAAACAACTGTTTTAACACAACTCCAAATCTTACACGTGGCAAAAGCCAACAAAATCATATCTGAGATTTCTCTTCGTTATTACCATAATGTCCTGGATGAAACAGCTCAGGCATGTGCTCTGTGGGGCACACAACCTGCCCTGGGTCAGACTGGAGAGGGAAAGCAGCCAGGTGGGATGCACAGCTCTAATGCCAACACTTCCACAGGTACTACAGGTTTACTAACATGACAGTATGGAGTTAGTAGACATTCAAACACAAAACAGTTAGTCACATTAGTTGGCTTTGTACCTTCTCCTATGAATGGGAGGCTTCTTTATACCATCCCCCAGAATTCGCATTGAACTGAAAATGAATCATGGAGAATGGTCAGCAGCTTGAATGAAAAAAAAAATAACAAATTGGCAGCTAAAGGATTAATATCCCCAACACACAAGACAGAGGGAATAGACATACAAGGAAAACACAAAATGCAATATGAAAGGAAGTAATGAGTCTCTGTGTTCCTCCTCTCTTTTACAAATAAATCTGGGTTTTGGTTGGTTTTATTTTGTACAGAAAGAAGGCTGCCCAGGTATTGACCATGTTGCAACTTTGCTGCTGCCAAAGCCAGGTCAGTTTGAAGTCTAGATAAGGCCCAACTCTTTGACAGAAGCTGTTAGCAACAGTGATTAACACCAGCTCCAGTTTTGCAGTGCTTAATCCATCAGTGAAACACGAGGGTGCTCCTTTCCCCGGCCTGGATGTTGAACACACACAGCAGCATTGTTGAAAGACAGGCATGCCAAATCTGCTATGAATGTCAGGAATTAACTGAAGGATGAACATCCTTTTGTGGCAGCCTTGTTGGTTTTCTTTGTATTTTTAATAGCAAAATGTAGACATGAGGATTATCTGTGAAATGCATTTGAGGAAAGAGGGGAAGCGAAGGGGAACTGAGCATCTTTTCACTTAATTTAAGATTGTTACATTTTTCTCCTGATCTCTTCCATGAATGAACTTTTACACTCATCCCTCTTACGAACATGTAACAGTGGAAAAGACCAAATTTTACAAAAGGCTGATTTTTTTTTTCTGTAGGCTTTTTGGGTCCTGTATCAGCACCTCTATCTAAGCTTGACTTAGCTATCTTCGTCATCAGAGTGAAGACTATTTTTGGTGTGGACAGGGGCTGGACCAGGCTGCAAGTGTTTGCTGGGGCAGGAAGCACCTCTCACAGCTCAGCTGATGGTGCACTGTCACCCCATTCCTCTTCCTGGCTGCACAGCCCAGTTCTGATCCTTGGGCTGGTTTTAGTGGCAATTACACTTTATTCGGTTATTTTTCTCCTCTTTTAGTGAGTGCAACCTGCTCACCCTCCAGAGCAGAGAAGTGCCATGGGTGCCCAGAGAAGGGGAGGGAGCACAAAGGGTGGCAGGTGGTGGGAGCAGCACAGATCCAGCCCATCAGCAGGACAAACCTCAGCCAAGGCCTGTGCTCTGTGTTATTCCACTTTAAAGGTTTGCAAAAGTCAAGTTGCAGTAAGGGCTTTTCCCCTTCAAATGGAAAAGCATCTACTGCGTGTGAAATAAAGGAATAAGCAAACACTCTGAATTTACTGATTTGTGTGAAAGTCACTTGTTTGCACTTCCTCAGTATTTGTTGTTGCTCACTAAGCAACCAGAGTCTCAACATCACAACAGCCACGTATGAAAAGAACAAAGAGAACAACAAAACGACACAGCAAATAATCCAAATTCCTTTCTAACAGAAGCATAAAAACAAACATGAACCTAATCAGCACTGCAGACCCACCCAGCTTTTCTTTTTTAATTAACCTATGTGACAGCTATCCGTATGTAGCTGCAGCTGTGTATGAGAACATATGAGAACAATTACTGTTCCTTTAACTCAGATTTTCTTACATTTGCAATGAATGTATTTTCCCATATAAAAACAGCCTCCAAAGTGTGATGCAGGAGAATTTAACCCCATGCGCTCAGTGTTAATAGTGATTTCCAGCTATGCAGTTTATTACCCTCAGAAATCCTTATGCATCAGGTCCTACACTTAAAAATAAATCTCCCCAAATGAGTTTATGAACTCATGGACTCATTCTGTCAAAAATTTGCAGGTATACTGACTCTTTTGTTGCTTTTAAAAATTGATGAGCATTACTTAACTTATTCAAGTATTACCTGGGGACCAGGAATGAAGCCCGAAAAAGGTGACAGTATTAAACAACAACAACAATAATAATAATAATAATAAAAATCTTACACTGTATGTTATTTAGAGGCTCCTGCATGGTTTTCAATATTGACTTTAAAACCTGAAGGGTCTACAATATTCCTTTAGTGATACCCGCAGCTGCTGTGTATAAAGGATTCATACATTCCTGAAGGGAGGCTGCTGCCTCTCCCTGGATTATCCAAAGGGATCAGTAACCATTTTCAGGAACCCATTGTAAGTGGCCATTTTTAATTTAATGGCATCCAACTCCACATGGAATGGCTCTACATCTGTTAACAGCAGAATGTTGGCCATGAGGACACAACTGGCAGCCCAGAGAGTGGCACTGTCCTGCACACCTGGGCCTGCAGCTTCTGTGAGCTGTAGGGAGGATATGGCACCCTGACCCTGCTAAAGCAACTGGCCATTCCTGCTCTGAGAGCATTAAAGCATGCTAAAAACACTGGCCAAAGCTCCACCGGGCTCAGAACACGCAGGGTTTGACCCCAAGCATCCCACAGCCCAAAGGCTGAACAGAGCAGGGTATGGCAGGGAACCTCACACCAATTACTACTTCTTGGTGTGCATCTTGCTTTATTTCATCTTCTTCCCCACTGAAATGGGGGAATGAGCGACTTTTTTCCCGCAATCGCTTGGCACCAGCATGGACACACTCACGTGGCTCGTACGCCTCTCCCTCTGGTACCTTCTGAAAGAACAGATGGGAAAACTTCCCTTTTGAATCTTCCTGAACAACACCAGGGACATCGGTGATGGGTTAGGTGGAACTTACTGTCCATGAGGGACTGAGGTGGAACCAATTCTGTGAGACAGGGAGGACCCATCTCACCATAATGAAGAGCTTCCACAAGTTTTTTTTAAACCCTGGTGCCTGTTTTATCTCTTAATACAATCAGAGCACTAATGGTCATGTTTATTTTGTGGTCAGTGAGATTTAACACTCCAATAATTCCTTTGTACAGAAAGGGGTGGTGACAGCTCTGATGGAAGACCTGTCCCGAGGTAATTCCATTTACTCTGGAAAGCTCAAGCATATTGTAGGTATTAAGTACTTTAATCCTGAAAGTTAATTTAAGAAAAACCAAATAAACACACATTAGGAGCTTGTTTTAACCCCTCCAAGTGAAAAAGAAATAATAAAAAGTGACACCCTCACTCTTCAGTTTTATCATGCCAGGTTTAAAGCTCAGATAAATATGCATGAGTGGGTGCAGAGTAAATCAAAGCAGCTCTTCACTCACCTCCTCTGACTGATTTCTGCCTCGTTGGTGGCGTTCTTCCCCGGCCCCCAGCTGTGCCGACGGAAAGGGGACAGCGGCCGCATGGAGTTGCGTAAGACGGAGGAAGGAGTGGGCACGTCGGTGATGCTGTCCAGCTCCTCTTCCTTCTCTCCTCCCTCTGAGGACACCACGTTGGTGCAGCTGCCGTCCAGGCTGTGCCTGTCCTTGGGCTGGGCGAAGCTCCCCGCGGGTGGGAAGGGAAGGGACGTGTCGCTGCCCAGGGATGAGTTCCTCTCCAGGGACATGGTGTCATCGGCAGAGGAGCTGGAGCTGGCGGCATCGCACGCAGACTGCTCCTCTTCGGGCTGCTGTGGGTAAGAAAAATTATAAATATATTCAAGTAGAATCATAGACTGGTTTGGGTTGGAAGGGACCTCTAAAGATCAACTAGTCCAACACCCTTGCAATGGGCAGGGACATTGTTCACTAGATCAGGTTGCTCAAAGTCCCATCCAGCCTGGACCTGAACACTTCCAATGAAGTGAATACATTTCACATTTTAAATAAATGCAAATATTTTATATTTCACAGGAGCTGAGAGATTCTTAGTCCACGGCATAAGGCAAATTAACCATCACAGAACTGAGACTTTTTGCTCTGGTTTCAAGAGGTTGAAATGCTGTGCAGGGTGATCTCTTCCACCCCACAAGTCCCTGGCTGCCATTACCTGGGCTCACAGCTCAGGTTCTCTGCCTGCCTTCCTCTCCCCAGTTCTGTATTTCATCCTCCGCAGCAAATCCTGTTGCTCTCACCATTTCTGGCTAAACCTGTTATCAATCAAGGTGCCATAAAATGGCTGAAGGTTTACTGAGAGCAAGTAATGGGGAAGGGGGGTTATCACAACTCCTGATGACAAACTCCAGCCTCTCCTGTGGGACTGGGATGGGCTTGTAGAGCTCAAGGGCAATGCACTGTTCCACTGCATCATGCAACACAAAAGGGAGAATTACTCAGTAGCAAAAAACAGAAGAAAATAATAAAAGCTTAATTCCCCATCCCCCACTACTTTCCATTAAGCAGAAAGTTAATACCAGGGTTTGCAGCATTTTGCAAATCCAACTGTCATTGAAAAAGATTGTTCTACAGGATCAGCCACCCTGTATTACATATTTTGAGTCATACTGTAATTTTTGGGTTTAGTTTGCTCCAAAAGCAGTATGTAGAAGCCAAGCTGGTTCTCTCTGGACAAAGGCCACATGCTGACCATACAGCCCCAGAAGAGACCGTGCGTATTCCGTGTTCCCTGTGGCCACCATAAAAAACACGAGCATCTCTCTGACATCACCTCCAGTGTGAAATGGTGTTTGCCCCGAGGGACTAGCATGGGAAGTTTCAATTTATCCTCCTGCAGAGCCCTGTGCTGTATCATTTAAAATAATAACAGGCAGAGTGCTCTGTCAGGCCGTGCACAACAGAGCATTCAGCAAAGCCCCGGCGGTTAATTGTCCCCACACAGTGGGCTCAGGGGGCTGGGCAGGAACTCAGTGCTCGAGGGGCTGCAGGCTGTCAGCAAGCATTCAGCAGAAGACAACTGGCTACAAAATCCTGTTCTTGGAAGAGAAAGATGGGCATCAGACCCCATGGATGGAAGGATAAGCGGGAGCGGTGTTAAACAGTCCAGAGATTTTTGTTTCTCTGTGCTTTATTTGATGGGCACACATTATAAGCAATAAGCTTTTTATTTAACTGAACAAAAAGAAAATAAGATATTAAAAGAATCTTCTGATCAAATATTTCCCTATCCAGAGAGAAGCCCTGTTCCAAGCTTAGCTATTTTTTATTCTTATTTCTGATTAACAGGTACAGAATAATGTTCCTAAGATGGTTTAACTAAATGCTGTCACACTACTTTCCTTCTCACATCCATTAAAGGGAAGCAGAGGAAAAGAAAAAAAAAGACAGCATCCACAGCACAACACCAAAGTATAAGAACCTTTTTTAACACAAAGTATTAAAAAACACACTAAAAATACATCCCTCCAAAAACATTCACTTCACGTTAAGGTATTTCAAATATTAATGGTGAATTTTGGAAAACTGTGTTCTGTAAATTACTAAACTTTGATTGATTTGATACATTTGAATAGGAAGTTGAGGTTTAAAGAAAAGAGAACTGAAATGGAAGCCCTGTGAAGGTTTTTGATGATGTTCAGCATTATTCAAGATAATCTGGTATTTGTGTGAGTCATGATGAGAGCTAACTGAATTGCTTAAATACAGACAAATCAAGTAGTCATTATGTGGATAATACTCCTACAGTGGAGGAAACAGGACAGGAAAATACTGTCAGACATGAGATCAGGCTGGATGGGGCTTTGGAGCAACCTGGTCTAGCGGAAGGTGTCCCTGCCCAGGGCAGGGCGTTGGAACGAGATGAGTTTTAAGGTCCCGTCCAACCCAAACCATTCTGTGATTCTGTGACTGGGGCAGCAGAGCAGGAGAGGAGAGGAGAGGAGAGGACTGACTTCCCCCCATCAGCTGTGCCAAGTATGGGACAGTTTGGAAACTTTCAGTCTGGATGCAAATCTAGAAACGATAGTTCAGAACAGCAAATTATACAGGCAGGGATTAGAGTAAAAAGAGGAATTTTTCTTTCCCAGATGAGAATACTGCTGCAGTTTGAAACGCAGAACAAAACCCACTTCCCTAACACGGGAGATTTACGGCTTTTATCGCAAAATGCAGTTCAAGGAGATGTTTGAAAAAAAAGGAAATACATTTGGTCCATTTTAACTTTTACCTTGAGCATTCAACTGACAACAGAACACAATAAACAATTCCCTTGAACTTGTGGCCCATGCTTATTCTTCTAAAAATATTCTGTCGTCTCTTCAATGATTTTTCTTTTTTTTGAAACAAAGGAAAAGTTAATATGAAAGAGGACTCTGTCGTAAAAATGCCAAGTGTGGCTGACACATCTAAAACATCTATATTGTAGTCACCACCCACTGCAAAAAATTAGCTATCTGGCCAAGTGCCAGTAAATATGCATTGCTCTTTAAACTTATTCGAGTAAGAAAATACCATGTCTGCAGAACAGAATGTGTTCTTTTCTTACAGGAAAAAGGAAACATTAAAGAAATACTAATTTTCTTCAAGTTGGGCTTGCTGGACTGCACCTCAATGAATTCAGGCCTTAACTGTGACCATAAATCTCATGGCCAAAAAGAGCCTTTACAGGCATTTGCTAATGGGCATTTTCTTTGCCCTCAGTATTTGCTGAGAAGCTTGTAAGAAAAAATAAGATAAGGTGTAAAAGTGAGTATTGTGAAAAAGGACACATGTACTTCTTCATGAATAGGGATAACAGAAATCACTGGCATGGTGGGGGCATAAGATAACTTCCTCAACTAAATCCCTCCACTGTAGGAGGTCTTGATAAGAGGAATTAAAACGTTCTTTCTATCATTTCCATGATGACAACATGCAAAGTGCTGAGACACAAACTTTCTCTGTCCTCTGACCTTCAAAGACATCAAAGGTGTTAAGAGTATTTTGAAAAACAAGACGAAAAAAATTGAACCTTGGAATCCTGAAGTTTATCTGGAATACCACTCCACTAAAGGAGTCAACACCTTTAGTTGCCTTCATATATAAACCAGCAGACTAATTTTTAATTTGGATTTGCTTATGGCTCCAGGTTCCCTAAAATTAACCTCAGTAGTGGCCTTCTATTAATTATTTATCATAACTTTTATGATTTGGAGTGGAGGTGAAAGCCTTTCCCTTAAAATTTTTATTCCTTCGGGTTTATTTTTTTTTGCACAGCTGTTGGGGTTTTTTTTTTTGTTTGCCTTTTTTTTTTAAGAGATACATTAACTCTGAAAAAAATAAATGCAAAACATTTATGTATTTGTGTATTTTCTTTGAGCAAACCAAAACAAAGGCAGAAATTAAACAAAACTCAAGACACCGAGTTGCGACCTCTTCCTTTGGCAATGATCTGTGGGGTCCTGACTCCCTTCATCTGAATCATTTCCCAAGAGGCACATTAAAAAGCTTCCCAGTACCGCTGGACTTTGGTGGCTGGTTAAAAGCTAAGATGAGCAAACCGTATGGGCTCCACCCCAGGATGTTGCCAGATGATTGTGAGAAATGACCTTATGCAGCATTAATCATTCAAGCAGGAGGATGCTGCAAAGCCTGCCCAGATGGCTGTCTGGGACACAGAGGGAAGAGCAGGATGACGAGGACATGGGAATGAAGTGCTGATGCGAAAAAAAAAAAAAAGGGAAAAAAAAAAAGAAAAACAACCATTCTGCTGAAGACATAGACTTGGAAGCAACTTCTGCATCTCAGTGACAGCCTCTAAAGTCTGGGAAAAAAAGACAGGTTTTAGTGCTAAAGCTCCCTGAACCCGGCAGCTCATGTTCCACAGCTCAGCACGCGTCCTTCGGAGAGAGAAAGAAATGAGACAAGCACAGGGCACGGGAAGGAGATCGGAGAGGAGCACACACCAAACACCAGGGACAGGGTAAGGCACCTGCAGATTTTGTGACCCCTCAGACCCCAACTCTTCATGGTCCTGGGGCAGAACCAGGGCTTTGAATCTTTGAATTTCAAGTGATGTCTCAGGAAGCAGCCCAAGGACCCTGAACAGACAGCGACTTCTTCCTACATTTATTTTAATGTATGAAGCAGTTAACAAAGAAGGAGCTATTTCTACAATAACAAAAGTAGAGTTCAACTCTTGCTCCACAGAAAGGGGAAACAAGAACAAAGCTAATAATAACAATAATCACCATGACACTGAAAGGTTTGAGATCCTCTTTTTGTTCATAAACATATTCTGTATCTTCCCAATTTGATACGGAAACTGTACTATGTCATAGGTTTATAAATAATCAACTATAGCCAAGACAGGCATCTTACAATATTTTTCAGAAAAAAGATTACAGCCAACACTTATTCTGGTGGTCATTAAAAGTATCTATAATTTGCATTTCTACCACCTGGACTCAACACCCTAAAATCAAAAAAGATTAAATTAAGGAACAAGCTCACAAGATTAAACTAGTGTTTTTGTCCTTTAGAAATAACTTTAACTGCAGAAAAAATACTCAGATAAATCCTGAGAAAGGAGACATGGAATCAAACTGGTCAGGAAAACAAAGACAAATAAAGCAACTGAGGTTGAGATTAGCTTTGAATAACTTCTTAAACTCAACTCAGGAACCTTTTGAAGCCATTTGTAGACAAAGTCTGCAACTCACTGCATAATGAGAACAATGCAAAGGTTACTAAATTAAGAAAATCCCTTTCTATGAAGACAAAAATACCTGCCTCTGCCCTCTCTCCACTGGCAATTGAAGATCTGCTTTCCCCATCACCTCCTCCCTTCTCTATGGCATCCCTGCCACACTCACTGCACTACCTACTCATCTTTCTTTCTCGCATTTGAAGAAGGAAACTTTCCACATAAGAAAGGGGAAAAGCTAAAATCCTGTATAATATAAAATTTGCTGTGTTCCCACTGCACTGTTTCCCACACCTTCCCAAAGAAGCATTAAATCAGGCTCAAATGGCAGCTGGCTGTCGCAATCCGTGTCGTTCCACACAAGGAAACTGAAGACAGGCTGCTCTGCCAAACAGCCTTGTACTCTGACAATCCTGGGTCCCAGATCCTTTTGACAGTACGATGGGAAAGGGTGAGGCTGGTGAGCTCTGTGCCCTACCACATGCATTAAGGATGACTTTACTGTTCATTTATAGCACATGAGATCACTTAGCCTGGGCTGTCATGTTTCCCATCCTGCTGGAAAATATTCACCCCCATCTGATATGATTTCAGCAAACAGAATTCTGTTTCATTTGATACATTTCTCAGAAAGCCTGTGTGAAAGCTACTCCAAGAGTTAAGGTTTTCAGAGTAGGAGCTGTGCCTGCTCAAACTTGTGAGCTGCAGCTGAACCAAAAAGTGTGATTTCATGGAGACCAAAGCGAAGGCTGCTCTAAAGAAGGGTCACGTCCCTTTTGATTCTACATCATTATATTCTTTCTGGATCCTTTTTCACCATCTGTTTATGCCAAGAAGAATACAAATTACCAGCAAGATGATTCTTCAAGAGCAAAAACCTAATGACCCCCTGAATAAATTCAGGCGGCTCTGACGTAGATGCATAAGACGGATGCCAAAGGGAGGCATCCTCTGCTCAGGAGGCCAACTCTGTCTCTTAGGTCTCTCCCACTCTTCCTCCTCCTCCTCAGCAACACAAAGGGCACAGGGATGATTAAGGTTAGCAATGACTTCTGTTGTTGATTTTAAGCAAACTTGAAAACACTTTCATTCTGCTTGCACGCAAACAGGCATTAGAGGTATGTCGCCTAGGCAACAAAACTATTCCCTGGAATTGGGCTGAAGCATTCAGAGCGAGTGCTTCCTTCCTATGACACTGAATTTACAGAAAAACACTGGTTCCTCTGAGAATTACAGTACATAAATCTGAAGGTGTCGGCACAGAGGTCACAGTTTGCTGGAGAAAAGCTCTTTGTTATGTGAGTTAAAGATGGATTTCGTATCGTCTGTGCAATCCCTAATGACCTCGCAAGAAAATCCACCTTTTCAACTGTTCCTCTGGTGCCTGATTTGCTCTTGGACAGACAAAATTACTTTCATTTATTTACCACTGGGGGCTGCACAGGTTTTGGAATTCTGCTGCAAGTAAATACATCCCTTACGTTACTGCACCCAAGGAGGAGACCGGATCCTTCCCATCTATTCCGTCCAGGATAATCACTTCCACGTTTCCAACTCACCAGTGAAACCAAGATGATCTGCGTGTGCAGTATGGGTTTATCAGGGGCTTTTTTAACCATATCCCAACCAGGCTTTCTTACCTTCCCAAAGACAAGGTCTTCCATCCCATCACCAGGCAAGGGGAAGAGGTCGGACTCGCTCCCAGACTCTCTTTTAAGACCACCCTGTGACGAGGCACAGATGCCACTCAGCCCATCCTCCAAGAAGTTCTCACATTCTGCAGGAGCAAAGCACAGAGTCACAACCTGAGGCTTTCCGTAGCATTCTCTCAATGAATTCCAGGATTTAAAACACACAGCTTCACAAATAAAGCTTTATAAATCTGTTCACCTCCCAAAACTGCCTGCGAATTCTCAAGTAATTTATTTCAGAGTTTAAACTCCTTTTTAGGTGCATCATTAAAGTACATGGTGCAAACTGAAATTCTGCATGAAACAGTTGTAGACACGTGTAGTTTGAGGTGCTGATAAATATACTACATATGAGGTATCACACACAGTGAATAATGGGATGTTTCCTATCTGTTGCAACAACTGCAACGTTAGATTCATATTCAATAAATGTAAAAATGTAGCTTGTCAACATTTGCTTTCTTTCTCAAAGAATCGATTCCTTCTAAACGCCAAGGTGATTTTTAGTGCATATTTGGACAATTACTTAATTTCTTCTTCTATACTTCTTACTGAAAAAGCACTAGTGTGAATTCCATGACAAGCTTTACTTTTTTAAGATTCAAAAATTAGGTGATTTTTAAAAAACTTTCAGCTTTCGTAACTCCTGACAATGAAATATGAGCATGTTGCATCTCTCTTTTTCTCAAATGCTTCCAGCTGTTTGTACTGGGTTAATCAGGAGCACAGAACTAAACTGCAGCCCCTGCAAAAGCCCTCTCTTTCCAAAACCTTTAACAGACAAGTATTTGCCTGAGAAATGCCTGTACATATTTTATTTGTTCACCCTTCACGCAAAAGTATTAATGATAATTTTGGCAATAATTGAACATTCATTTTTCCCAGTTTGAAATGTTTTCTAATTATTAGTATTAAAAAAAAAAAGAAAGGTGCTATTTTGCAACCTCTTCTAACTAAACAGATCAAAATTGTGCTCAGTTTTTTTTTGGAGGAGCCAGGGCAATAAAATATTGGTTCATTCTTAAATTACACCTCACTAACTCCATCCTTGGTGACATTAAGCTTAGAACATCAGTGCAAGGACAACAGGTCTGCGTAGCTTAAGGTTACCTCTTTGCCTTCCCCATCCTTAATCTGTGCCTGACAGCAGCTATGGAACACTCTGGCCACATCCCAACTGATGGGAGAGACTCCACTTCTGGAGAAAATAACATTACTTTGATAGTGGTGGGGTTGACCCCATTTAGGGCAGGGGGAGATGAAGCCAGTCAGAAACCTCATTACCCCATAGAGGAATTTCCACACCGTGGAGAATTGGAAAAGCACTTATTGGATGCTGCAGCTGCTCCTGTTCCCCTTTCGGTAAACCTGGAAAATCTGAACTGCTTTTCCATCACCGAGGGGGAGAAGGGAGGGGAGAGAAGAAGGGAGGAATGAAGGGAAAGAAGAGACGGAGCGGCTGTGAGGACGCGGGCCAGGTGTCGTTCATCCAGCTGGCAGCCAGCACAGCATGTCCACAGCCCAGACTGAAAAACAAAGGGGCTCCAGCCACGTTCCACTGGAAAATCAGCGGGGACAGCCCAGATGTGCTGAGGGATGGATACCTCACCCTGAGGATAAAGCACGAGAGGCAGAGAAGCCTCCTCAGCAGGAGCCTCCCAGGGGCAGAGGAGATGAAGCAGCGAGGAAGAAGGATGAGGAGCAGGGTGATGGGGAAACCCCCCACATACCTCAGCTCATTTGTGCTGAGAAACTCATTCCCAAACCTTCTCTTCCCTACACTCTTCCTTTATTTTTGGTTGGAGGTGTATGTATTTTCTGCATTTTCTCCCTCCCCTTTTCTCAGTTTGCTGGGTTTGTTTTGAACTGCGCAGACATTGCACAAAGCCAGGCTCTGTCTCTCATGCCCCTGGCAACACTCCTGTGCATAATATAAAGGCAAAAAAAATACAGAGAAAAAAGCCCTAGGAAGAATATTTCCAAGCAATCTCTTCTGTACATTTTCCAAACTCTGGTGTCCTCCAAGCCAGGGCTGAGGCCTCCAATTCCACACTGATAACTACGTACCTGCTACACTCCCCTGCGCACTTAATTTCAAAAGAGTTACCTTCTAAAATCTGAGGTCTCTGTCCTTGCAAGCTATTTCAGCAGATGAAAAAGGCCTAATTCCTTATCAAGTAGGGTATTTTTAACTTAGCCACATTATAACTAGCCAGTGGTTTTACTGCTGTTAGGTGTTGCCAGATTTTTCTTGCCCTCTCTACACTGCCAGCACCCCAGAGAAGCAGAAGGATGCCTGTGCAGTAACAATATTATTTCTAGAAAGGCCAGAACCTGCATAACCTGAGATCCTTCTGCTGCTTCAGTCCATCTGGAGAGCACATTTACTTAAAAATCTGTCTCTTTATGCTTGTGTTACAGACACGTACTACTATAATTATTAATATAAATTTGTATATGCAGCTACCTAATTATGTAATTGGTATTATATTTCTATAGTGTAATATTGCATTAGATAATTAATAGGTGTGCAACTGAGAGTGATCCATAGGAATATGTGATTATAGATCTGGCAAGTCAAATGAGTGCATGTAATTTTGCAAATGGTTTGCAGTAACTCTTGCCTGAAG